>JARBWK010000010.1:92891745-93116971 GCA_030556195.1 Anolis apletophallus
AAAAGGGGCCGCTTGGTGCATTAGCATTCTGGCCAGCCATTTAAATGTAGTTTTGATATGGGGATCCCAGTGCGTCTTCTGTATAATGAATGGTCTGAGGTATTGATTTCTCCCTTTCTTATACAAAATACAACTAAACAGTACATGTGTAATATCCAATACCTCTGTCGCCCCACAGATACAAAACTGTTCGTTATATGGAACTTGGTTAAACCTTCCATCTGTTCAAATCTGGGTCTAGTGAAAACCCTCCTGAGATGTTTAGGCATTTCTGTTTTTGGGTATTCAGTAGGGTTGGTTTAGAATCCTAAAATCGGGATTCTAAAATCAAATGGGGGGGGGATTTTTTTTTTTTGATTAGTATATCAAAGACTTACAAAAATTTTTCCAAAAAGTGCTAAAATGTAACTTAAGTACTAACGAAATTCTAAAGTGGTTCTAAAGTAGGAAAAGCAGGGAAACAGTTAAAAATCAAGGGGGGGAACATTCCCCTTCACCTCTGCAGTGCAATTAAGTGGAGCTGTAATGTATAACATAAATATAAGAGGTAGTAGCTACTAGCTACTAGCTCTCAGGACAATTGTGAAAGTGAAGTACGATTCTCCCCCCCCCCCTTATTATTTCCCCTTTCCCTCCTTTCTTCCTTCTCTACCCTCTACTTTCATTCCTTCCTTTGCTCTTTGGTTCCCCATCCCTTCTTTTCTCTTCTTCGCCCCTCTTTCCCCGCGCCGCGGTGCCCTCGCTCACCCCTCGCCTCTCTCTAGCATCGATCCATGGATCGAGGCTAGAGAGAGGGCAGAGAGGCGGGGGCCTTTCAGCTAAAATATAACGACCCAAGCCTGGGTCGGCATATACTTTAGCTGGAAAGGGCCCCAGCCCCTCTGCTTCTCTCAGCCTGGATCGAGGCTAGAGAGAAGCAGCAGAGGGCGCGCGAGCCCCTTTCCAGCTAAAATATAAGCCGACCCAGGCTTGGGTCGGGTTTATATTTTAGCTGGAAAGGGCCCGCAGCCCTCTGCTTCTCTCTAGCTTGGGATCGAGGCTAGAGAGAAGCAGAGGGGCAGCGAGCCCCTTTCCAGCTAAGGTATATAAGCCGACCCAGGCTTGGGTCGGCTTATATTTTAGCTGAAAGAGCCCGCGCGCCCCTCTGCTTTTCTCTCTAGCCTGGATCGAGGCTAGAGAGAAGCAGAGGGCACGCGAGGCCTTTCCAGCAAGCCGACCCAGGCTTGGGTCGGCTTATATTTTAGCTGGAAAGGGCTCCCGTAAGCCTCTCTGCTTCTCTAGCCTCGATCCAGGCTAGAGAGAAGCAGAGGGGCGCGCGAGGCCTCTTTTCCAGCTAAATATAAGCCGACCCAAGCCTGGGTCGGCTTATATTTTAGTTGAAAGGCCCCTCAATCGGAAGGAATTTCCTCCTGTTTCCCAGGCTGTCCCTCCGCTTCTGAGGGACAGCCTGGGAAACAGGAGAAAATTCCTCCGATTGAGGCCTTTCAGCTAAAAATATAAGCCGACCCAGGTTTGGGTCGCTTATATTTAGCGAGAAAGGGCCCTCGCCCTCTCGCTCTCTCTAGCCTGGATCGAGGCTAGAGAGAAGCAGAGGGGCGCACGGCCACTTCCAGCTAAAATATAAAGCCGACCCAAGCCTGGGTCGGCTTATATTTTAGTTGAAAGTGCTCAATCGAGGAATTTCCTCTGTTTCCCAGGCTGTCCCTCGGCTTCTGAGGGACAGCCTGGGAAACAGGAGGTAATTCCTCCGATTGAGGCCCCTTTCCAGCTAAAATATAAGCCGACCCAGGTTTGAGTCGGCTTATATTTTAGCGAGAAAGGGGCCCTCGCTCACCCCCCTCTTCTCTCTCTAGCCTCGATGCATGGATCGAGGCAGAGAGGCAGCAGCCGAGGGGGCCTTTCTCCTCCTCTCTCGCAGGGCTGTCATTGGCGAGAGAGGAGGAGGAGGCCCGCTCACCCCATCCATGTTTCTTTGCCTCTGATTGGCTAAAGGAAAGGTGGAGTGAAGGGGAGGGTATGTCCACCTGGTATCCATCAGCCAATGACAAACACGCTTACTAAGGGCAAAGAAACCATACGAATGCTTTACGACCCAGATACAAAAATGGCGCCCGAAGTGCCGTAAAAAGAAAGTCTACTTCCTGGTTCGCGACAGCGATACGTAAAACATCAAAAGTCCCATTACATACGAATTTCTAACGAATCCTTTTAATTTCCGTTTCATTTTTCTCATGCTTAGTTATTCAGCTGTTTGAAAAGTATTATGTTTATTATTATGTTTATATTTATACCCCACATTTTTTCTCTGCAAAGGAGACTCAACGCGTCTTGTCAATGGAAGAAACAAATGTGAAGGGCGTCTTGAAGTGCTTCACGAAGAAAAATGGGGGACAGTCTGCGATGATGACTGGGACATGAACGACGCTCATGTTGTGTGCAGGGAGCTTGGATGTGGAATTGCTCTCGCCGCAGTGGTAAAGGCTCAGCATGGTCCGGGCTCAGGCCCTATTCATATGGATGGTGTACAGTGTGCTGGGAATGAAAAAAGACTGGAACACTGCTTTCACAGAGGCTGGGGAATGCACAATTGTATCCATAGAGAAGATGCTGGTGTCATCTGCTCAGGTATTCTTGAATTATTGGACAATAGATTCATTATTAATTTTATCTAAAACTAGAATCCCATACTCACTTAAATGGAACTAAATAAATGTATAGCATGTACTTTTATTTATTTATTTACCTTATTTATATTCCACCTTTCTCTACCCCAAGGGGGACTCAGGGCAGTCTACATGTGGGACTTGCAGTGCCTTAAAACATATAATGTTAACTTAAAAATAAATTAGATTAAAATTAATACACAGTAAACATAATAAGAATACATTCCAATGTCTAGAAACATGCCATTTAAGGATCAGAGTCTGCATAATTCCTGCTATTTTATTGTGTTTTATTGTATTTTATTGTGTTTACTGTGTTTTATCGTGTTTTTACTGTGCTCTTGGCTTCTGTGAGTCGCCCCGAACCTGACGGGAGGGGCGACCAACAAATCGAAATAATAAATAAATAAATAAATATTCAGGAAATAGAATAGTTCACAGCATGTAGGCCCCTTCTACACAGCCATATAAAATCCAGATTATCTGCTTTGAACTGGATTATATGGCAGTGTGGATTATCTGCTTTGATAATCTGGAATATATGGCAGTGTAGAAGGGGCCATAGTCGTTATTAAAATGGAAAGCTTAGTAATTGTACAATATATTTATATACAATATATACAAAGGAAAGCATTTCAACTATTACACTGGCTAAAGCCCTATTTTTAACAAAAGCCTTCAGTTCCACAGAAGTCATGCCTTCTCTCCCATTGTATTCATTCTCTCACATTAGAATGACTTTAGCAGCATTTAGTTATGAAGTTTCACTCCCTATGCATCTGGCTATATGAATCTATCAGTAGCTGATAAACAATTCCAGTCAGGTGAGAAAATGTGGCATCCCTTATTATCCAGTATACAATATAGAAAGGAAATCTAAAGCAGTTCCTGACAGTCTGGTATAGAGCAAGAAATGTCTTTGCTCTGTGTATTTCTTTATCAAACTCTTACTGCAACAGACATGATTATATGAATTTACCTTTTAATTCCTGGCCTTTCTAATCAGTTCTTGCAAAACCATTTTTGACAGATTCTTCAAGACAGATATAAAGTAGAGAAACCCCTGTTGATGCAGCAGACCATTTAAAATCTATGATCGGCTGTAGTAGCTGCCAAAATATCCCACTAGAACAGTGGTTCCCAACCTTTTTTTTGACCAGGGACCACTCTTCAACATTAGTACCAAAAGGGTTACAAATCAGTTTTTGATAAATAATAATGAAGTTTTGAGGGTTTTGTTGGAGGTCTGAAATGTTCACCACCAGAACTTTGGCAACACGGTAGAAGCGGGGCACCAGCGCCACCTGGTGTTCGCCACCAGAACTTTGGTTTTGTAGGTGCTTTGGAACCATTTGGAACCATGATTGCCCAGGCCTAGTAAACAGGAAAACTAAAGATATATAGCTGCTCAATATAATATATAGTATGATAAGTTAAAGAAGATGTAGTGTGTGTTATCAAGTTTTATATAAGCAATTGTATTGAATGCATACAATAAACTATTAAGTAAAGAACCCGAATCAGTTTTTGATCAACTTTAGATTCGGTTTGGTTATTTGGGGGGCTGATTCAGAAAATTGCATTGGATAGACCACATCAGCTCTAGTTTCTGATATAGAACATATGCCACCCTGTAGTTGCCATCTGCTCAGCCACAGAAAACCATATTTAATTATCTAGAGCTGATGTGGTCTATCCAATGCAGTTTTCTGAATCAGCATCCCAAATAACCCCAGGAACAGGCCTAATAACACAGACACCAAGGTGCCCTTGCTTCCAGGTGCAACATGGAACGTCTCCGCTCAGGACGAGGGAGGAGGAGAAGCAGCAGTCAGGAGGTTTATTGTCACACCTTTCATGGGTAGTCAGCCTCTCCCCACCCAACATTCACATTGCATCGGCACTGTAAGAGAGTTTCGTGAGACCAGTCACTCTCATTGTAACAGTGTAGTAACGATGAGATTGCGGACCATATTTTTGTTCTTGGAGGCCACTGATGGTCCAGGGACCACAGGTTGGAAACCACTGCATTAGAGTGAGTAAGTTGTTGGTTTCGCAGAATGTTTGTTGATCAGTGTCAAACAAAACAGGAGTGAAGTGGGCAGAAATGACTCTTTATGTTGCAACTTTTTTTTGGCAAAGGGTTAAAACAAACCAGAGAAGTCCTTAAACCTACCATGCTAGAATCACTTTCTTGCTGTGCATTAAACCATTACATAGTTAATACCATTATCTTTATTTTCTGTTTTTGTTCCTTCACTTTTCAAGGACCAGCCCAGAACACCCCTCCTCCAACAAGTAAGAGGCATTTTATCCCATTCATAATCAAGTCCTAACAGCCGTCAATATACAGATAACATTAAAATTCATTTCTCAGCCAAGTCTTTTCCATTGCTTAAATCATAAATGTGAATGTCGTTCCTGCAAATGATTTGATTATAGAATGGCCTGCCAGATATTGGGGCTGTTGTTTGACCAACTATTTAGCTGCTGGGAGTTGCTGTTGAGCAATATCTGAAGAATCGCTTTTTTTCCTTATCCTTTACTGTCTTCGTGTCATATTTTTCCTACCCAGATTCTATAACTGCATGGGCTACAGGAGTAACTTTCAAACTATCTGATGTGGGAGATCATAATCATATCTCTTGGGGGGGAATTAATATTTTTTCCCTTTGAGATAACCCAGGAACTACATCAATGGCTTATAGATTAACACTAATCCTTGGGGCCAACATTATGAGTAGCATAAATAATAAAGATGCCCTCCTATTTATCAGCGTGGGGGTGGGTGGCTGACATTTTGATACACACACTCCAGAACTCACTAGAGTCCATACCCTTGCTCCAAATGTAGAATTTCCTTCCATGGAAGGCTACACTATGCACCTCTGCCACCCAAGCACCAGGCATACAGTGTTCCCTCACTTATTGCTTGGGCTAGGGTCCAGGACCTCCCGCAATAAGTGAAAAACCATGATGTAGGGATGCTCTATTTATTTTAATATCTATAAATTATTTTAGTAGTTATACACTTCTTTAAGTCTTTATAAACTTAAAGTGAAGGAAAGGAATGAAAGGCCCTTCAAGGCTGGAGGGAGAGAGGGAGGACTGAGGAGGGAAAGCGCCTTGCAGAGCGGTGGCGGCAAAATCCCACAAAACAGTGAAAATACCATGATATATATTTTAAATTAATATTTTATAAATCCGCGAAATAGCGAGTCCGCAATAAGCAAACTGCGAATTCGTGAGGGAACACCATATATATTTATTTAAATAGGATTATGATAGTTAAGCGGTTATAAGAAATCTTCTAATTGTATCCCAATATTCTATTTTTATGTTATGTCTTTAAAATAGTTTTCCACTTTGCCATCGTTTAGATATGTTATAAGTCTACTTGGGACATATGGCAGGAGAAAAATGAAATGAAATAAAAGTGGATTTTAGTGGAAATGACCAGCAGCTCACTTCCAATTTTGAACACATATGTGTGCACATCCCAGAAACAACTTCCTTGCTCTAAAGCCGGGATGGGCAAACTTCAGCCCTCCAGGTGTTTTGGACTTCAACTCCCAATGGAGTTCAAGTCCAAAACACCTGGAGGGCCAAAGTTTGTGGCGGAATGTAAAATAAACCACGTGTAAGATGGATTCAAATGCCCATTAAATCAATTGAATGGGCGGTGATAGTATGATAGCTGGGTCCAGAAGCTCCGAGCGTTACGCACATCCGAATAAGGGAAAGGACCACATGGTCCAGAAAGGGGGTGGAGTGACAGCTGGGAGAGCGGCACACTGAGGGTGAGAATATACTTCAAAGTTGCAAGGATAGAAAGGAGGAGAGGGTTAGGGTAAGGTTTAGGGTTAGGGTAAGGTAGGGTAAGGTTTAGGGTTCAGGTAAGGGTTCGGGTTTTACCATTAAAGAACTCTAACATTCTTTCTATAATATCTGTGTCCAGCCTGGGTTCAGAGGCGATCCGTCCATGTAAGCAAACTACGCGGCTGCGTGGGGCGCCATCTTGGATGGGCGCCACCACGCCGGCCGCGCCGCCATAGCAAACCTCCCTGCTGCCTGCAGCAGCTTCTGACCATGCGCAGAGATTTTCGCGCATGGCCAGAACCTCCGGAGCGCTCTCCCTTGCCCTGTGAAACGCCCCATGGGAGGGGCTGGCAGCAGGCATCAGGAAGCGCTAGGAGAGGCCTTGAAGGCCCCTCCTCATGCTTCCTGGTTTCCTCTGCCAGCCCCACCCACGGGCATTGCACAGGGCAGGAGAGTGCTCCCGCCCTCTGCAATGCCCCGTGGGAGGGGCTGGCAGGGGGGAGCCCGGGAGAGCAAGAGGAGGGGCTTTGAAGGCTCCTCTTCACGCTCCTGGTTCCCTCTGCCAGCCCCTCCCACAGGCAGGGGGAACCAGGAAGCGCGAAGGCCCCTCCTCGCTCCACAATGCCCCGCGGGAGCGGCGACGCGCAGGAGCGGCGCGCGGAAGGAGCGGAAGGAGCCGCTTCAAAAAAATGTTTTTTGAGGGGGCGCCAAAGTAATGTTTGGGGGGGGGGGAACAATGTTTTTGGAGGGGGGGCGCCAAAGTAATGTTCACCTACCATTGAAATTACCTTGGACCGCCCCTGCATGGGTTACAGTACCTCAGTCTCTCACTCCACCCCGCTGTCTTGGTCACGTGTTCCGTTCTGCGTTGTGCAAACAGCACTCCCAAAAGAGCAAAGCGGAAACAGCATAACGCTAGCATCTTCTGTACCCAGGTATCATACTATTACCGAATGGGCAATTATGCTTCCAACGCCCAATCTATTTTGTGATAAACAGAACAGATTCTCTACAAATTGCAGTGGTATTATTTTCCCCACAATAATTTTCTACCATTCTTTCTTTTCCTCCAAGCACCACCTGTTCGCTTCCAGACTACTCCTTCAGCTGGTAAGAAACAGTGCAATTTCTTCATGATGCGATACCAAAACTAAGTACCAAGGCTGTGTAGAAAAGATTTATTCCAAGAAAGTTGCCTTCCAAAAGTGCAATTAGTGCATAATTTATACAAACAGGATTGGCAGCAGGCTTGGGGAGACTTTAAATTGCCTTCTGAAATCTTTTATGCTTCCACTCCATCTATAAAGATTGCAGGTATTGCTCAACCTATAGGTTGAGTCTTCTTATCTGGGAATCGGAAATATTCCAAAACACAAACCTTTTGCCATTCACAACCCACCTCTGCCTTTGCCTGCCAACCCATAAAATAACGAGACCACACACAAGTATTTGGGTTTAAAATATGGGCAACCTTTATTAACAGTTACCTGTTTACCTTTGACTGGAACTCAATCTATAGATCTTGAACTTGGTGGCAAAACCAAGGTAGCATCCCTGTCTGGCCTACCCCTCGGCTAGCTAGGGTGAACCACCTGAGTCCCCTGAACATCCAATCGTGTAACCTCCGAAGGAAATATGTCGGAGCAGTTTTTCTCCAGGCATCAGAGACCATTACTTGAATTTCTAGGCCATTATAAATCCCCCTCACCTCTTTAAATGGAGTCTCAGGTGAGTGTATTAGTTAATGTCCATCACCCCTAAAGGGAGGTGCCTTAGGCGCATATTTATGTATTTATTTATTTATTCGCAGCCACTCCCAATGGCTCGGGGCGGCTTACATACAATCACAAAGTATATCAAATTTTAACTTTTCCTAACAGTTTACTGTGACTACCTATTTAACCCCACACATCCTAATTTGCCTTGTAACAGTATAGGGTAGGCGAAAAAACCTTCTTAGAACATAAGAGGGGCAAAAAAATCCCTACCCGCCCCCCTAATGGCAACCTTAATATACTGTTTAATGGGCGGGAGTGGTGGGTCGATGCCCGGCTCCAGACTAGGGAAGGGGGCCGGCAATTGCCAGGAGCCAAGCTCCGCCCCTTTCCCCAAAAGTTCCACCAGAAGTAGCCTCTCCTTCGTAGGAGGAGGCAAATCCCTTTACTTCTTCCTTTACTTCTCCACTACTTTTTTCATCAAGTAGCGTTGAGGGCAAAAAGAAGGGAAGACCTCTTCTGCAAGATTCCTGTAAAAAGCAGGCGTTCAAGGTGCTTCCATACTTGCCTTGCAACCAACGAATGGCAGCTTGCTTGCCCTGGAACTGGGATGTTGAGATAAGTACAGAGTAACTCCATTGGTTGCTGCCTGTTTCCAGTCCATGAGCAATGAAAGAGAATCATGGGGGGAAGGAGTAGGTGCAGGATTTTTCCTCCCTTTTCAGCTATTTTACTTAAAGGACAGATAGTATTCTGATAGCCTAGGATAGCATTCAGGAAGTCTGCTTTTTAAATAGGCCTTGTGTAGATGAAGTCTTTTCACCTTTTCTTCTCTGCTCTTCCCCATCGGGCTCTTTGGGAAAAATCCATGTGTGATTACTCCTCTTTCCTTCTCATTCCACATTCACCATAGATAGGTTTAAAAATGAGTGGGCAAGGGTGGACTTCTGGTCCCAAGCATTTTAGATCAGGGTATCTCAACCTCTTTTCCCCTGAGTGCTGGACTTACAGCTAATAGCAAACCGAGACACTGGTCCCCAGCAAGCTTATTGGACTGGGTAGCAGAAAGGGCTGTGCAGCACTCAGTAGAATGCTAAAAAGAAAAGTGCTAAGTGGCTAGAGACATTATGGGATAATAAAGATGGCTGCTGTTTTGCCCGATATTTCTCTTACTAATGTCGGAATCTATCTTAAATAATCTTACAAAAGGAGGAGGAGGATAGACCCTGTAACTCATGGATCCCAACATTTGCTCCACCATATCGTAATTCGATACGAGTGTTATCAAACCACAGTAACCCATCCAAAGATGTATAGTTCACCAAGAGCTTAGAAATAAATATAAAAATTGTCCCCCTTAAAAAAAAACTTTCCAGACTTGTGCAGGCTCAAAACATGAGAAAAACAAGACCAAACCAGCAACAGCTATTATATCTAACCCTTTCATAAATTGTACTTGTTCTTCATGGCTTTCTATATAACTTTTATCTTTCTATATACTGTACTAGCTGTCCCCTGCCACATGTTGCTATGGCCCAGCCTGGTGATCTGGAAAATAAAGTAATGAGAAAGTATTGGTTTCTAATATATGTAATTTCTTTATGCTCGTGGGTAAACTGTATTTCTTGTTGTTTCTTTGTCAGTGTTGATGGAGAGATTGTCTGGTTTGCCTACTCTAGAACAGGGCTGTCCAACTGGCTGCCCGGGAGCCGTATATGGCCCCCCAGCCCCTTTCCTACAGCCCCCTAAGCTCTTTAATAAAAAATAAAAATTGAAAAAAAAAAAAAAATAAAAAAAAACCTACTTCCGGGTTCGAGCAAGTATCGCGAGAATACGCAATCCACACGGGATTTCGCTGTCAACGCGAGATCATGCCGGCGTTGACAGCGAAATCCCGTGTGGATTGCGTATTCTCGATACTCTTCGGCTACTCTACTACTGGATCGCTGAGGCCCACAGACGCGATTAGGACCTTCTTCGACTCAGTCGGTCATCGCCTCTCATCGTCCGGGTACTCCTGGATCCTGCGCGTTTGGAAAAGGTAGGCCGAAGCAGGGGCTCCTCAGGGGGCTCCTCATTCCCTCCCCCCATCTCCCCTCATGTATTAAATATAAAATTAAATATATTTAAAGATGAAATAAGGGGAGATGGGATACATTAAAATAAGGGAGAGGGGAGGATGGAATTAAATATATTTAATATTAAATAAAAATAAGGGGAGAGGGGAGGATGGAATTAAATATATTTAATATTAAATAAAAATAAGGGGAGAGGGGAGGATGGAATTAAATATATTTAATATTAAATAAAAATAAGGGGAGAGGGTGCCGGGGAGAGGGCGGAGCCGGGGGCGGGGGCAGACCCTACGCCCCCCCAGGTCATCAGTGACCGGAATTCAGGCCCCTGGGCCGGTAGAAGTTGGACAGCCCTGCTCTAGAACATGCAACATATAATTGTCCTTTTTATGTGTCCCTTTCAAATCTATGATGCCATATCTATCATAAACATGTGTGTGTGTGTGTGTGTGTGCGTGAGAGAGAGAGAGAGAGAGAGAGAGAGAGAGAGAGAGAGAGAGAGAAACTGCACCTCCGCGCTGGCTGGTAACTCCGCCTTCGGGCCTGCTGGAAACCCAGCCGGGCGCGGAGGCAGAGTTTCTAGCATGGGTGGAGGCTCCACCACCACGCATGCTGGAAACTCTGCCTCCGCGCTGGCTGGTAACTCTGCCTTCGCATCTGCTTGAAATACAGCAGAGGCGGAGTTTCCGGCCAGCGGCAATGCGCCCCTGCGGATCTGGCACTCTCGGCGGGCGCCTACTCCACTGAGTGCGTTAATCCGCCCCTGTCTGCAGCTGACCAGTCCTTCACTCTGACTAATTCCCATCTGAAATTCCCTCCTCCCAGCCAATCCTGGCATGAATCCTAGCCAGCCTCTTTTCTGGCCAATCAGGAATAGGGTCAGGAAGTCTGAATGACCATTAGAACTTTATAAGATATCTTGTATTTCTCTCTATGTTTATGTTTGCACATTTTAAAGCAAAATTACTGTACTTGCTTTTTTTAAAGCCAATTTGTAATAAACATCTGTGGCTTGGTGAGTGTTCTCTGTCCTGGTCTATCTGGTTTTTAGCATAACTCACCAGGCACGGATCCTCTTTAACTGCAATCCTGGTTAACTACAACAGTAGTGCTGTTTATGAATTATGATGTACAAGTACCAACCAGTATTTTTCTTTTGTCTTTCTAAGATGGGGCTGTGAAACTAGCCAATGGAAAACACAAGTGTGAGGGACGAGTGGAGGTGTTTTACAGAGGAAACTGGGGAACCATCTGTGATGATGAATGGGGCATGAAGCAGGCACAGGTTGTTTGCCGGCAGCTTGGATGTGGAGCAGCTCTCTCAGCACCCGGACGTGCACCATTTGGTCAGGGTTCAGGCCCAATTCTCATGGATGATACATATTGCAGAGGGACTGAGATCAACTTAAAGCAGTGCTCCCATAAAGGTTGGGGAATACATAACTGTCTTCACAATGAAGATGCTGGTGTTGTTTGCTCAGGTACTCTTTGACTGATGATTTCTATTTCTCTTAGACATTAATGCTCACAGGGTGTAATGTAGATGTTTAGCTACCATAACATAACAGTGGGATTAGAGGGAATGAAGAAATAGATCCCCAGTAAGAATTATGTTACCTGGATGAAAATTCTTTTCATTCACACTTACAACTTGGTATTTGGTATATTTATATTCTCTTGGTCACATTGCCTGATCTTTCCCTTGGGTGCCATCTGTCTTTCCAAATATGAAATTTCAAGTTACTGCAGTGCTACAAATATGGGAACTGAAGGAAAATTTATTGGTGGGTAAAATTCTTATTTGGGGGAGCAGTGTCCTCATTTGCCTCCTCCACCTCTATCTACACCTCTGTTATAATAAAGGAAATAACTTTATGAGTTGTTTGCCAAACTCTCTATGCAGTATACATATGGTGAGAAAAAATGTTGTCATCATTCCCATTTCTGATACAGCATCTAGACCTTGGGCTTAGTGCCTAATTTATTTATTTATTTACAGTATTTTTACCCCGCCCTTCTCAACACCCCCCCCCCCAGGGGGGGGGGACTCAGAGCGGCTAACAGAGGCAACAATTCGATGCCACGATACAATATAAAACCATAAAAGCATACATCATTAAAATAGTAACAGTTAAAATTAAACACATAATTAACATTGAATTGAGTTAAAACAGTATTCCATCCACAACCTAAATTAATAACAGTAAGCCATACCCTTATCTGCCAGCTTGTCAGTCCAATTCCAGTCCAAGGTGCTGCATTGTGCTATTGTGAAAAGGCCTGGTCCCATAACCAAGATTTTACTTTTTTCCTGAATGCTAGCAGGGATGGGTTCGATCGTATTTCGCTTGGCAGTGCATTCCACAGGCGGGGAGCCACAGCCGAGAAGGCCCTATCTCTCGTTCCCACCAGCCACATTTGAGATGTTGGTGGGGGCGAAAGCAGGGCCTCCCCGGATGATCTTAAATTATGAGGTGGGACGTAGAGGCAGATGTGTTTGGACAAGTAAGCTGGGCCAGAACCGTATAGAGCTTTATAGGTCAAAACCAGCACTTTGAATTGAGCTCGGAAGTGGACAGGCAGCCCACTGACAAATCCCCATCTGCCATTCCCCGCTGCCAGCCAATCCTGGCATGAATAAATAACTTTTGGGTGTGCTTATTTCTAATTACGTATATGTATGTTGTCTCCTTTTCATATCAGCGGACAAAAAACAGGAGCAGATGCCAATAAGCTTACAATTTTTTAAAATGATAGCTTGGTACAGGCATGTAGCCAGGGGGGGGGGGGCTAAGGGGGCTTCAGCCCCCCCCCCCAAATTCTCAGGATGGTCCGCGAAAAGGCCTTACTGGTACATTATTTAAACTGTTATGTGCATTTAAATCATGATCTGATCACCATGCTCATTATATCCCATATTACTGGGGTTATTCGGATAACAATACAAAAGGTTTGCTAGGGTAGACCCTCTTCCACCCAGTCTCAGCCCCCCCCGAACCAAACTCAGCCCCCCCCCCGAATCAAAATCCTGGCTACGGCCCTGGCTTGGTAGAAAGAGAGTGAAAGTGGCTCTTGCTTCTTAACTCAAAATAGTCATCCTCATTAGCTTCTCTTGCATCATCTGAGCAGGAAGTTGGAGACGGAGAATTCTTTCTTGCTGGAAATAGGAGAAGGGAGCATCCTGTAACAATTCCGTAGGAGTCAGATTCGACTCCTTCCAACTTGAAACAGTTCCAGACTATTGATAGAGCCGAGTCAAGTTATTATAATCTCTTTACCAGACCTGTGATTGTTACTGTTTACAGAAGAGTTAACAGAGAAGGTATACCTACAGTGTAGGAAAAGGAAATACATTTGAAACCATCACTGATTAGTCTTGCTGCACTGATAGATACATAGAATCAGAGTTCTATCATAATATCATAAACATGATATATCAAATAACATATTACAACTCTGCATGAATATGACTTTGGAAGAGAATTAGCTTGCACATTTTCCTTACATTAGCCAGAGGGAATCTGTCGCAACACAGAAAGCCTTAAAGGGCCAAAACAGATAGTAGAGTTTCAAAAATTTCAAAAATAAAGAATTGTCCCAAAAACACTTAAGCTGCAGTGTTAAATGAGCAAAATAACATAAAAAGACCAAACTGGTCAAAACACACATAAAACATATATAATCTGGATTAAATCTCCAGAAAACCTGGATTATTCCCCAAAATGCATGCAACAAAGGAAAAACTAAGAGCAAAGAAGTGTCAGTGAAGTCCGAGGTCAAAGAACAGGAAAGCAGCAAACATGTTGTCAAAAGCAGGTCCAAATGAGAGTCCATCGGAACATAGGTACATAGGAACCAGGAAACACATCATACAAAGCAAGACACGGCCCCTTGCCTCCCTCTCCAATCTCTCCACCTCCTGTCAAGACTTACTCCCCCCAGGGTGAAGCTTGATCCTCAGGACTCCAATTCTCATCCCTGGGAAGCCCCCCAAACATATCAATACTTGTTGTTTCTGCACAACCATCGCACACCTCCTGCACTCTAGTCCAGTCCATCCCACCAGAACCATCCTCAGAATTCCCAGCCCCACTTCCCATAATTGGTTCCCCACTGACAGACCCATCATCCCCAGAGAAACCCTCAAAGGAGTCCTCATCTGTGGAGTCCTCAAGCATTTGCCGGATCCTTTTCCTTTGTTGCTCTTCATCTGATTCTTGTCTCTAGCCACTACTTAGAAGGCTTTGTTTCACTGATTCACATGTTGCAATAATGCTCTTTACAGAATATTACACCCATGAAGAGTAACTGATAGATCTCACTGAGCAGCATATTAAGGAAATGGAAAACAGTTGACATCAGCAGGATGCATGGAAATGTTTCCAAATTAATTTCCTGATGTTTGCTATTTGCTGTAATGGTATTGCAAGGGTGGTGCTATTGTATTAGTAACATACAAATAATTTAATAGCTACTTTAATCATTTTCTTACTCATTTTCTTCTCTTTTCATATCTTTCTTGAGGTATGACCAAGATGGTTACTACTCCAAGTAAGCATTGCTTTTATGACATACAAATAATGCATGTTTGTTTACTTAATGGCATTACCATTAAATGGCCTTTTATAACTTGTATATAAATCCATGGAAAACAACTGAGATCAGCAAGATGCATGGAAACATTTCTAAATTGATTTCCTGGTATTTGCTATATGCTGTAATGGTATTGCAAGATGTGTGCTATTTTAATAATGAGTAAATCAATTTATTACTATCTTTTTTCCTTCTCATTCCATATCTTTCTCCAGGTATTACCAAGATGGCCACTACGGCAGGTAAGCATGATTTTTGTGACATTGATGATGAAATTAGATGGCCTTTTATAACTCATTGTATATAAATCCATTTTTAAAATATCTAGGTTAACTCATAAATTAGAATGCAGAATCAAATTAAGCATTACAATAAATATGTGACCTCTGCCTAAGCCATAGCCATTTATCTAGCCCTATATACTCTCTCTATATAATTCATGTCTTTATGAGGTTCTGTACTATCTTGTCCATTGCTGCACCCCTTACTGTTACTAGTAGGAAAGAAGAAAAATGGGGACACAGTGATGTATAGGCATAGGAAAACAACACTAGATATTATAGTGTGGAAAGGGTAACTGGACATACAGCCTGCCATTCTGGATTACAGCCATGTGTATGCTAATGTCTGGTTTTGGCACTCACTATGATTCCAGTTTTGTCTGCTATACAACCAGTTTAGGTTTGCCCTGTTAGCTTCAGGAGTACTGTATTCGAAACAAGTGCAACACAATCTTCAATTGTGTCTCTGCTTCTAAACACACCTGATTGTTGCTTTGGTTGCTTTCCACAACTGTGAATTTCTTCAATGCTTGACTCCAAGAGATCTTCAGAGTAAGGGAGTCAGAAAAATATCTCATTAACTATTGGGAGCTTCTGTCATAGAGCTGGTAATATGCTGCCCAGCAACAGTGACACACCATGGGACCTTTCATAGAATCATAGAGTTGGAAGAGACCTATGGGCCATCCAATCCAATCTCTTGCCATTCAGGAAAAACACAACCAAAGCACCCCCAACAGATGGCCATCCAGCCTTCAAAGAATGAGCTCCACCACACTATACAGTTATAATACTATTTCATCCTTCAGTATTCTGGGATTTGTAGTTTAGTAAGGCACTAAAGTTCTGGTTCACCTCTCTCTCAACTGCAAATCCGAGATCTCCATTGGATTATTGCATTCAAAGTAGAATTACAGTATTATAATTTTGTAGTGAGAAAGGACAACAGTTATGCCTGATATTTCCAAAGTCCAAGCTGCACTGACATGGGTTATTTGCATATACACTATGTGTTGCAGAACCATTTAGACATCACTCCTGCAATATAATGTAATGCAAGCTTCATAAAACAATATTATGAAATAATGTTTTCTGTTGTTTTTCTTTAATAGTTCCTGTGAATGATACAACCTCAGATCCTGGTAAAATTTCTTGTTATTTTTCAAATTATGTGTTATCCACTTAGCTTCCATCCCTTCTGTTTAGAGACTCTATCTTACGGGCAGGAGGAAAGGGGGTAAAACTGGAGAAAAGTAAATGAAAGCTTCCTTAAGAGGGGCCTCTGACTTACCCCAACAAGATCAGTTTTTGAGGATGGCCAGCCATGCCACAGTGTTTCCCCATCTTCACACTTTCCTCCATTTCTTTCTGCTTTCTTCAATCAAGAATCAGGGAACACCTGTCTACTGAAAATGGACTCCTCTCTCCGTCTTCGCACACTGGCAAGATGGATTTCCATGCACAGTCACTGGAAGTGGCTGTGCATCATGGGATGGGCTCAGTTTTGCCAGTGGACGAAGATGGTAAGTAAATGGGGAAATTAGAATGGGATGATGTCGTATGTTTAAACCGACTCAAAAAGATTCCAACATGCAGACAACCTATCAACCTATTGATCTAGGACAGGGGTCGGGAACCTTTTTGACACAGAGAGCCATGAAAGAAAATATTTGTAAATTTATTTCAGTGAGAGCCATATAATATATATAATATATTTTAAGACTGAATTCAATTAAATGTGAGTATATACGTACATATTATGAGAAAAGGATTCCCACGGCAGAATGACAGGACACTTCAGTCCTGGCTCTGCAAAAGGCATGCTCAGGACTCTGGGAAAGAAGAGAAGATGGAAGGAAGGGGGAAAGAAAGAAAGACAGACAGACAAAGGAAATAAAGAAGGGAGGGAGAGGAAGAAAGAAAAGAAGAACAAACTATGGAAAAGGAAGACAAAAGCAGGAGAGAGACAAGGGGGGGAAGAAAGAAGGAAATGGGAAGGGAGGAAAGGAAAGAAAGGAAAGGAAAGGGAGTGAGGAGAAAGTAAAATAATGAAGGGAAAAGAAAAGAAAGAAGGAGAGAGAGGGGGAAGTGAAAAGAAAGGAAGGAGAAGGAAAGGAAGACTTGGGGAAGAAGAAGAGAAGGAAGGAAGAGAGAAGAGAATGGAAGAAGAAAGGAAAGGGAAGAAAGGAAGGAGAGAAGGAAACGATGAAGGAGAAAGGAAGGAAGAGGAAGGAAGGAGAAAGGAAGGAAGAGGAAGGAAGGAAGGAAGGGGGAGAAAGGGAAGGAAAAGGAAGGAGGGAAGGAGAAGGAAAGGGTGAAGGGGAGGGAGGAAGGAAGGAAGAAGGTGAATGGAGAATGCATCACTCCTCCCTGCTACATGCTGGGAAACCGAGGCCCGGGCTGCTCTGGAGAGCCAGATGCAATCATGAAAAGAGCCACATCTGGCTCCCGAGCCATAGGTTCCTGACCCCTGATCTAGGATTTCATCCCATTTGCTGCCAGAATTGCCCTACGTTGTGGTGAATCCAGTGGTGCCGGGTAGGGAAGGGGCATGGGGAACCCATTGCTCTGCGTCCCATATCACCCCATCTTCCCCCTTACTTCATCCCACCATCAGGGGGATGGTGTGGATATCTATGCAGAACAGGACGCCTCCCATGTTGCCTCCATGGCAGCATATGCTGGTTCCCCTTCCCTTTCACCATGGGGCCCCACCGGAAGTAGCGGTACATTGTGAGATGGGAGCCAGTGGGCTCCATGGCAAAAGAAAATGGAAACCAATGTTGCTACTGAATTCAGTCCCATCTCACGAGGTTGCTGTACAACTTCTAGTCTAATAGTTTTAAACTTTTTATAAAACACAATTTTATTTCACCTCAAATCTAAAACATTTTGATCTACAACAGGGATAGTTCATAAGAATAAAATGTTGCTGGGGAGATCTATTTTCTTTCCAGCTTCTATGAGTATTTTGAGGGAGCTTAAAGGATATCATAGTCCCTACTAATCAAAAATTTCCGGGGCTTGGTCCAGTTAAGGTCTTGCTCTATTGCAGGCCTGGGCAAACTCCAGCCCTCCAGGTGTTTTGGACTTCAACTCCCACAATTCCTAACAGCCTGCCAGCTGTTAGGAATTGTGGGAGTTGAAGTCCAAAATACCTGGAGGGCCGAAGTTTGCCCAGGCCTGCTCTATTGCATATCTGAGTAGTCATACGCCTTAATTTTATATAGTGTCTTGTACTAAAGCCATTTATTGAAACAAAACAATGTTCCAGCAATCTGGCAAATATGAACAATTGAGAAACAATATCATAAAAACAAAACAATACAATCTTAATTGCAAATATAAATTGTCTACACAGTGTACCATCTGAATTGTTCTTTTAAACAATTGGCAAATATACATACATCCTAATTATTGTATTTTACATTTGCTTCTATTTTCTGACTTTGCTTGTCTTTCCCCACTGTCCAGTAACACTTTCATGCTTGCCAGACTACATGAAGGCAGTTATTGAAAGAGAATATCTCATATCAAAGTGTGGCTCTCAATGTCAATTGTACTTAAGTGACCCTGCCTGCAAGCCTGTGATTACAAGACAACAATTTATATTCTATATTCCATATGATGGTTGTGATACAAAACGGGAGGTAAGACATCAAATCTACCAAATATCAGTAGAATTTGAAAGCTCTTTACTTTCTTAGTTTTAAGAAGAAGAATTTAAAAAAAAAATCAAACATCTCTTATCATTAATTCTGAGACAAAAACATTCAAACATTTTAGCTTTAAAAGCCAAGATAGGAATAAGCATTTTGAGTATACTGATAGCTTCCTTAAATGAGCATGTTATGAAAATGAGAAATCTTTAATTGTCACACAAGCTTGACGTTATAATTAATTGAACTTTAGGCTCATCATAAAGCTCTTGGCATATTAAGCAGAGATATTATCATTCAAGCCAGTTGATAGTCTATCCACTTTAAGGAGAATTCACAGAATCAAATAGTTTCAATCAAAATTAGTAAAAAGGAAGACATTCTCACAAACTGGAAGTAAGTAGTTATCTACCTCATCAGACAGCCAGGGGCAGGAGGTGGTGGTACTCCGCTTTGCCACAGGGAGTGGAGAATCTGGTGCCCCACACCTCACAATACCCACATCACCGGGAGGGCAATCACATGGGAGGAAGGGTAATCGCATGGACGTGAGTGTGTATCTCCCCCCCCCCAGAATAGATGGCAACACAAAAAGCCTCCCATGTTGCCACGACAGTGATTGTGTGCCACTTCTACCCCTCCCCACGGAGCCGGCACAACATTGTCTGATGGGAGTTGGCTGGCTCTATGGATGACGGGCTAGATTGGTGTGTGCCACTGATTTTAGCCCTGTATGATGAGGTCCCTGTGGTTGATAATGTCATGCCAGCAGTCTGTTTGTCACTGAATCGATATCTCTCTAAAATACAATTTGGGAAGTTGTTGAGCCTCTAGATCAGGGCTGTCCAACTGGCGGCCCCGGGGCCGTATACGGCCCCCCAGCCCCTTCCCCACGGCCCCCTACCCTCCTGCAAGATATCTGCCTTTTAAGATTTTTAAAAAAAATTTAAAATATTTTTTTGGAATATTTTTTTGGAATATTTTTCGGAATATATTTTTTTTTCGCGGCGGGGGGGGGGGTGAGGGGCGGGGCAGGGAGGAGGAGCAGGCTCTCCTCCTCCTCCTACTTCCCTCCCTCCCCCCCCTCTCCCTCTCCCTCCCTCCTTCTCTCTCTCTTTCCCCCTTTCATTTATTCCCCCTTCCACCACCTGAAGGAAAGAGGGAAGGAGAGAGAGAGCACAGTGAGAGGGGCGTGGCCAGAGCGAAAAAGGGGCGGGACCGAGTTCGGGGCAGGGGGTGCTCATTCATTCCCTTTCCGGCTTCCTCCTCTCCTGAGGCTTCGTGCCAAGTTTGGTCCTGATCCATCATTATTTGAGTCCACAGTGCTCTCTGGATGGAGGAGAACTACAACTCCCAAACTCAAGGTTCAGTACTTTCTGTTGCTCTCATGAGAGTTTAGGTTTGATTCAACATGGCTGAGGAATGCTTTGATTGTGTTTTCCCCTTATGGCAGAAGGAGATTGGACTGGATGGCCCTTGGAGGTCTCCTATTCTAGGAACCCATTGTAATTATTATTATTATTATTATTATTATTATTATCATCATCAGAGGCTGAATGGCCATCTGTGAGGAATGCTTTGATTGTGTTTTCCCCTTATGGCAGAAGGAGATTGGACTGGATGGCCCAGGATGGCCCTTGGAGGTCTCCTACTCCAGGAACCTGTTGTTGTTGTTGTTGTTATTATTATTATTATTAGCAGAGGCAGAATGAATATTATGCCTTATCATTCAGGGTTATAGGCCTGTGTGGAAGGGCCCTGGCTTCTTATTTGCCTTCCTTTCCACACATCTGAATAAAATCCCATGTTATTTGCTTTAAACCAGATTATATGAGTGTGGACTCCGATAATCCAGTTCAAAGCAGATATTCTGGGTTATATGGCTGTGTGGAAGGGCCCTGAGTCCACACTGCAATATAATCCAGTTCAAAGCAGGTTTTGTGGGGTTTCCTGCCTGGATATTCTGCATTATATGGCTGTGTGAAGGGCCCTGAGTCCACACTGCAATATAATCCAGTTCATAGCAGGGACTGGGACTTGAGACTGGGATTTTGGTGTTCATCTCTATCTCCAAGTCAAAGCCCCGATGTCCTCCACAGACACCTCAGGGCGGGGAGAGGGTGGAGCCGGGAGGGGTGGGGCAGGGGTGGAGCCAGGGGGGGCGGAGCCTGGGTGGAGCCGGGGAGGGCGGAGCTGGGGTGGAGCCGGGGAGGGGCGGAGCCGGGGCGGAGGCAGACCCTTCGGCCCCCCAGGTCATCAGTAACTGGAATTCCGGCCACAGGTCCAGTAGAAGTTGGACAGCCCTGCTCTAGATAACACTAACCTGTTTGGATAGAATCAAGAATCAAGAGAGAAACTGAAAATCATGCTTATATCTACCATGATCATTTCCTGGCCATAATCTGAGTTTTCAAAACATTTTGGCTGGAATCCTGTTTGAGCATTCCATGTTTTCCAAGCAGACTGGCATCTGCAGGAAATAGAATTGCGAAGATGTGTAATGTCTACAATCACAGAGGTCTACTTTTACATACCGTATTTTTCGCTCCATAAGACGCACCGGATGATAAGACGCACCTAGATTTTAGAGGAGGAAAATAGGAAAAAATATTTTCGCTCCCCTCTAAAATCTAGGTTAGTCTTATCAGCAGGTGCATCTTCTCAGAGGGCTCGCTGGTTCGCTCGCCCTCTGCCTCCTTTTCCTTCCCCCACCCTTTCCTTGAGGGAAGAAAAGGTGGGGGGAAGCAAAAGGAGGCGGAGGGCGGAGCGAACCGCGTCGCGTCACAGCTGACGCGACGCGGTTCGCTCTCCCTCCGCCTCCTTTTGCTTCCCTCCGCCCTTTCCTTGAGGGCGGGAGAAGCAAAAGGAGGCGGAGGGAGAGCGAACCGCGTCGCGTCAGCTCTGACGCGAGCGGTTCGCTCCGCCTCCTTTTGCTTCCCTCCGCCCTTTCCTTGAGGCGGGGAAGCAAAGGAGGCGGAGGAGAGCGAACCGCGCCGCGTCAGCTGTGACGCGAGCGGTTCGCTCCGCCCGCCTCCTTTTGCTTCCCTCCGCCCTTTCCTTGAGGGGGGGGAAGCAAAAAGGAGGCAGAGGGAGCGAGCCGCGCCGCGTCAGCTGTGACGCGACGCGGTTCGCTCCGCCTTCGCCTCCTTTTGCTTCCCTCCGCCCTTTCCTTGAGGGCGGGGGAAGCAAAAAGCGGAGCGGAGAGCGAACGCGTCGCGTCAGCTGTGACGAGCGGTTCGCTCCGCCTTCGCCTCCTCGTGCTTCCTTCCGCCCTTTCCTGGAGGGAAGCAAAGGTGGGGGGAAGCAAAAGGAGGCAGATGGCGAGCGAACCAGCGTCCCTCCGCCGCCGCACCGGACCAGAGAAGAGGAGAGGCGGCGACAGGGTGAGTATATCGCCGCCCTCCCTCTGCTCCAGCGCCTCCCCACCTGCATATTCGCACCATAAGACGCAGCTGATTTTTCCTCCCACTTTGGGAGGAAAAAAAGTGCGTCTTATGGTGCGAAAAATACGATAACTATGTAGCGCAATTTCCAAGGGGATCAATCCTCAATGGGATTGAAATAAATAAGAACTAAGGAACTACAATCCCCTTGCCTGTAACCCTTTACACATCTTCACAATTTAATCGCTAGGTTTCTTAGCAGTTCTGCTACTTAGTTGAGTCAATGCCAATTTACATTGAGTAAGAGGCTATATAGTATTCCAACCATTTATACTAATTGTCTGTGGTAACTATGGATCTCTTCACATGGGGCATTTTTGTTCCATTTTGCCGCTTTGCTTCATGACAAGGACGGAGCCTGTCATGTGCCATCACATGATGCACGACAGGCTCTGCCCACATTCCTCCCAAAATGAGGGAAAGAGCCGAAAGGTGCTTCTTTCACCACTATGGGGAGGAAAGTGCATTTTGGGTAGCTGCGTACGTTCTTCTTCTTTTCCTCATATGATGGGAGCATTGCCACTCTTTCTTCCATCTGATGGGGACAGGGTGCCTTGTCCCATCCCCATCATGTGATGAGGTAAGGAGGAAGGGAGCATGGGGTGCCACTAGCCGCACCACGCGCCTTCCCTTTCACTGGCGATTGCCAGCACAAAAGGGCCATGTGAAAAGGTTGTATAATTTACCATCTCATCACATTGATAGAGGAAAGCATGGGTGACTGTCCCTTTAAGGGAGATAATCATCCCTTTAGGGGAGAGAACTGTCCCTATAAGGGAGAGAATTGCCCCATTTGGAGTTCTGCCTCCCCATCAGACTCACTCATGGAATCTTAAGAGCTAGCAATACATTCATCTTACATTCATCACAAGGTCAGTATTACTTTTCTTTCATCAGGAGAAACGGCAGTATCCAAAAACCAAGATTGTATAACGAATGTTTGTTTTTAATTGAGTGTATTGTATGATTTTATCTTGTTATTATAATTGTAATTATCACGGCATAGAATTGTTGCCATTGAGTCCCTCTGCGAGGGTGAGAAGAGTGGGGTAGAAATGTTGTAAATAAATAAATTAAAAGAGATCTCCTGTCCTGGCAAAATCCCCTTACATTAAGGGGACTAATACCAGTTTAAAACCACTTCTTTCTATGGGATCTGATGGTTCTGTCCTAATCCCCATAGGGTATAAGAGGCAGTGATCCAGGTTAAACCATTGCTTTCCATGGGATCCTATTGTTCTGCATCAAACCCCATAGAGAACAGGAGACAGTGCTCTGGGTTGAGACCATTTCTTTCCATGGAATTTATTTATTTAAAACTTTTGTACCCCGACCTTCTCACCTCCATAGAGGGACTCAGGCCGGCTTACATCCTAATGCATTCTCCATCCCTGCGGAGGATAGGGGGAGCAGAAAGTCTAAACCTGATCAGGTGATGGTCGGTCCATGGCAACGGAGCGATGGACAGGTCCTCAACACCGCCACCATTCTCCCATCCCTGGCAGAAAACCAAATCTAATGTGTGTCCAGCACAGTCGGTAGGGCCAGCTACTAATTGGGACAGCCCCATGGTTGCCATGGAAGACATGAAGAACTGAGCTGCTCCAGAAAGGGTAGACTCTGCGTGGACATTGAAGTCCCCCGGCACTAAGAGCCAGTGGGACTCCAATGCCAGGCTCGAGACCACCCCTGCTAGCTGAGGTAGGGAGACTGTAGTGCAGCAGGGTGGTCGGTACACTAACAAAATACCTATTCTGTCCCGGTCACCTAGCCTCAGGTGGACACATTCGAATAAGGTTAACTGTGGGATGGGGCACCTGATCAGGGAGATGGGATCTTTGTAGACTACTGCAACCCCTGCTCCCCGCCCACCAAATCTCGGCTGATGCTGCACGACATAACCTGGTGGACAAAGCTGGGTAAGGTTAACTCCCCCCGCTTCATCCAACCAGGTCTCCGTAATGCACACCAAGTCTGCCTTTTCATCCAGGATTAAATCCTGGATGGTAGTTGTCTTCCCATTGATATACCTGGATGGGAAACTTTTGATGGTTCCCATCCCACCTGTTTTTCAATTGCAGAATTGGGAGTAAAGTGCAATAAGAGGTAGGAGTTCTGAACACAATTGCTGACCCGTGTTCAGATTTCCCTCCTTTCAGGATATTTCTGCCTATTTTCAACCTTGGAACATGTGATAAGCTCTCTGCTTCTACATGCTTGAAAAGAGGCCGAAGTGTCCTACCAAGGGGAAATTTTTCAATGTGGTGAGGTTGGTTCTCAGAGTTCCGTCCTTTCAGTGTGGGATCTATAGTGCAACATCCCAAAACTTTCTGCTCACAATGGTTAAACTAGAATTGCAGAGAATTTTTCAATAATGAAGTTGGTGCAAATATTTTTCACTATCAAGATGCTGTTCCTTTTCTAGCAAATAGACTGTGCTAATATTGAAAAATATGTTGTAACAAAGAATAGGTAAGATGAAACAAAAGACCAAAGCAATATTTCCATGTACATTTGTGGCTTTGATGTTTGTTAATTTGATTATTCATTAATTTGATTAAAGTATTTTCTCTAGAAATTTCTAGGTCCTCCGGTGCAACTCTATAGTCAACTTCTTCCAGAAATTGATCATAGAGTCATGCCAGTGAATGTTTAGGTCCATAACCTCGTCTGACCTAAACTTTAAATATAATTTCCTTTACACCAGTGATTTTCAACCTTTTTTGAGCCGCGGCACATTTTTTACATTTACAGAATCCTGGGGCACACCACCAACCAAAATGACACAAAATGACACTTTAACACAGTAATACATATAGTTAATATGTTTTTTAATGTATTTATACATTCACTTAGTGTGAAACCTGGGCCTGTTTCGATGAACACAAAATAAATATACTGGCAGGAATGGTAGAAATGGTTAATCCAAATGAAAGATAGCTTTCGCTGTATTGCCTCGAGCTCACCGTCTTTTCTTTTTTCTTTTGTCCACCACTCATATTAGGGCCTTCATCTGTGTCATAATTTTGTCCAGGGCCCTGTTTGGCATTTGCATTTTCCCTTCTCAAAAACTTCTCCATTACTGTCACTCGCTTGTCTTGCTATGATCCCAAAGTGCCACTGTCACTTGATGCACAGCTGCAGCACTAACTCTAACTTTGTTTACTTAGCCGCGTTTGAGCGAATCCAAGATGGCGCAACCATAGCACTCTCTCGTCACTTCTTAGGTGACGCAAGAGTGCTATGGTTCCATTTCTTAAAGGGTCAGATGTGCCTTATAGTTTATATATGAATGAAGTTCGAAAATAATTTCCCATGGCACACCTGATGATCTCTCACGGCACACTAGTGTTCCATGGCACACTGGTTGAAGATCACTGCTTTACACCATTGCTTATGGAATGCCACAAGCTTTTCTTTTTAAAAAGAAAGCCACTGGGGAAAATGCACTGTTCTCCTTCACCATCTTTCATAGATGTCAACATTGGAGAATGACACTAGCTGAGGAAAAAATTAGAAGGAGGGGCTCAAGAGAAACAGCTCTTGCCCCACCCTAATTTTTTTCCATATGATTTTGGTACCTCATTTGGTCTAATGCTGGAGCCAGATGTTCTGGGAGAGAAAAAGCATCAAAGAACGCCTTGTAAGAACCATCAGATTATTACCATAGTTTGTCCTATACCCAAATTCTTCTGCCAATTTAGTGAGCAGTGAGGGTGAACTTTATTCTTTACTTGTATGAAAAACTGACTATTTGTTTAATATTTTAACAGAACACTGGAAGAATTAGCAGTTTCTCCAACAGTGTCAGACATTCTGGAAGTAGCATAAATTCCCAATTCCGCTTCACTTGCGTAATGGAACCAAGACGAATGACAGAAATAGCACGCAGCGTGGATGAGCGTGACTCCACAAAAAAAGTTCTAAAGCAAAATACACAAGTGTATATGAAATTCTCATTCTTTGACTCAGATTCATTTCGGCACCCATGGAATAACTTAAATTACTTTATCAATGAGATGCAGGACTCATTTTTCCAAGCTACTTTCTATAGTTTTAACAAGAACCTGATATTATTCGTGGATACATGTGTGGCTTCCCCTAATACCAATAACTTCGGTATTGGATCGTATGATGTCATAAAGCATGGGTAAGAAAGAACAAACAGCAAATCAGGCTTTCCAAGTATCGTACATAAAGCTAATTTCTCAATATTTTGGGGGAGTACTAAGTATGCAAGAAAACCAGCTTTTATGTGGTTCTCATCCACCACTTCTTATTGCTCTATTTTGCCAAGTTATCCCAAGCCCAGCTTTATTTCATTTCTCTTGTTACCAAACATATTTATTCTGGTGACAGGAACTGGCTTACAACAATGGTTTTTATGCCAAGATGAAAGCTGCCTTTAAAAGGCCCCCTTTAAGAAGTATTACTCTGAAATGCCTTAGGTCTTTGTTATAACATTACAGAAGTGTCATCTTCCCACTGTTTTGGGGGTGGTTGATCCATAAAAAAAATTGATTCTAAACTGGGGAGGGGGGGAGGATTTCCGTTGCTGGGTCGTTATAGAAATTATTCCAAAAATTTTAAAGTAAATTTCGTCATTGAAACGTAATTAATAACGAATTTTTGTTATTATTCCTTATGCCAGCTGGGAGGGAAGAATGGAGGGCAAGCCCTCCCCTCTTTCCTCCCTCCCCCAAGCTCAGATTAAATTTAACGCAGGATGCCTCTGAGGTGTGGAGAAAGGAAGTGTGTGTGGATGCAAGGCGCACACACACACCTTCTCTGCATGGGAATAAAGCGAGACAGGCTTATCCCGCTTTATTCCCATGCAGAGAAGGAGGTGGGGACTCAACTCTGATTGGCTAAAGGGAAGCAGGTGGCTTCATGCTACCACCTGGTCTACATTAGCCATGAGAAAATGTGCCAAGTAAGGGCAAAGGAGACATACGAACTAATTACGTGCCCATTACAAAAATGGCGGCGCCCAGGTTCGGTATAGAAATTACACTTCCGGGTTGGGCCCCGAGGGTCAAAACACTTTGAAATTAATTTTAAATACGAAAAATAACGGATTTCAAAGTATTTTAAACCGGAGATATCCACCCCTACTCTGGTTTCTCTCACTGATGGTTAACAATTGCCTCTTCCCTTTCAGTTTTACTCTCATCAGGATGCAAAAATATGGATTTATTAAATTCCAGATCTTCTGTAATCATATATATATTTAAATATTTGTATTCATAAATTTTAATATCACACTTAACACTTAAATTACAAGAAACAAAAGACAAATAATGTGTGTATATACACCACAAGAAACAAAGAAAATAAATTATACATCATTCTCATCCCTACCACTCATTAAAATTACTTCTCACTCTGACTACATTATGCTAACTTATTCCTCTCTGAATTGAATCTATCGTATTTACTTTCTTTCCTTATAGTAAAGGTTTTATTCTCCATACATCAAAGCCCGTAATTACAATATCTCCTTTTCCCTTCTTTACATATTCTGTTGTAATCATATTAACAACAGAGAGAAGGATTGTGTACCTCTTTTTAAAATAACTTTTCTTTCCAAGCCCTTTTCTTCTTTTAGCCTTGCTTTTGTTGCTGAAAGTTTTGTATTGCCTTGGCACACTCACCTTCCAAATGTATTGCTTATCTTGTGTCAGAACTATTACTATCACATGTGGCATCCAAACATATTTATTTTTTTATTTATTTTACTTTATTTATCTTCCGCTCTTCTCACCCCGAAGGGGACTCAGAGTGGATTACAGAACACATACTTGCAGTTCAACATATGACATGTAAACATGTGACATTTATCACAGTACGGTACAGTACAGTACATACATTTTTACAATTATACATATATGGACAAACAGAGGCAAACTTTCTCGCCACCGGGAGCTGACACACTCCTTATCTCTCTCAGCGTTTCCTTCCAGTGTCCCTTTGTTGTTTCTTTCGCATTCCTCAGCGATTCTTTATGGCCTCATAAATCAAAGTTTTGCCTCCCCACTTTAATGTGGTACATTTACCTCCTACTTGACAAATGTAACTGGCTTTCAGGCTGCAAAGGTCGGCAGCAGGTTACACTTAAGGTCGAGAACCTTCCTCGACCCGGGCAGGCCTCAAACTCATGACCTACTGGTCAGAGAGATCTTATGCAGCTGACACTTAGCCAGCTGTGCCACATTCCCATAGAACTTTTTTCTTTTGATATTCAAAACACTTTGACAATTCCTTTTTAAATGCATGCTAAAGATGCAGCTGTTTTTACGAACCTTCTTCTTAACCAGTGGTGCCCAGTCTTTGGTCTTCCAGGTGCTTTGGACTTCAACTCCATCAGCTTACCAGCCAGGCCCGGATTACCCATAAGGCCACCCTAGGCCATGGCCTAGGGCGGCGTGATTGGGGGGGGGGGCAGCGGATCGGGACCCCCAAATAAAAATAAAATAAAATTCATTTTTTAAAAAAAAATTCCCAAAAAAAGTGTGCATGTGCGCGGCGGCGCAAGTGCCATCCATGCCCCCCCCCCTTTGCTCTGCTCCCCATGGTTCCACCCTCCCTCCTAAAGCATAATGCTGGGCGGCCTCAGAAGCGGGTGAAATCGCGCTTCTGAGGCCGGCGTGACACTTTAGGAGGGGAGGGCGTGAGGCTCCCCTTGGCTTTTCCTCCTTCCTAAAGTGTCAGGAGGAGGGTGGCGCCCCATGACGCTTTGGGGAGGCTCCCTGGCTTTTCCTCCCTCCTAAAGTGTCATGCCAGCCTCAGAAGAAGCGGCGATTTTGCCCGCTTCTGAGGCCACTTGGCATGAAGCTTGGCATGAAAAGGGCCTGATCCGGGCCTGTTACCAGCTATTAGGAATGATGGGAACTGAGATCCAAAACATCTGGAAGACCAAAGGTTGA
Organism: Anolis apletophallus; assembly: GCA_030556195.1. Classification (NCBI taxonomy): domain Eukaryota; kingdom Metazoa; phylum Chordata; class Lepidosauria; order Squamata; family Anolidae; genus Anolis; species Anolis apletophallus. The sequence continues at coordinate 92,920,920 of JARBWK010000010.1, forward strand.
GAACCACTGTTCTTAACCAATCGATAATAGAGGTTACAAACCTGAATTGTAACAATTTAATTTTATAATGATGGGGCTCTGTTGGACTCCACGAGGCGCGGGGCCTTCTCGGTTCTTGTCCCCAACCTTGTGGAATTCCTTACCTCCATACATTAGAGCTATACCTGATTTGCAGTCTTTCTCTTAAGCTCTCAAAACTTGGCTTTTCGTCAAAGCTTTTAATTTGTGATTTATCGTTGATATGTTTGCTGTTTTATTGCTGTATAAGTCGCTCAGAGTACTCCGGTGGAGAGTGACTCATCAAATAGATAATTGAAATGAAATGTCCAATACTCACATTACTGACTTGCTTACACAGTAACTTCGCCACCCCTTCCTGATACTTTATATTGCCCTATCTCCCAGTGTTTTAAAAGTTTTAATTTTTAATCTGCAAAGCTGGCCCTGCCCATGGTGATTGTTTTCAGTGTTTTAATCTTTTAATTTTATATTGTTGTGTTGTTTATTTACATTGGTTTTTGTATTTAAGTTATATTATTATTTTATTTTTTTGTTGTGCTCTTATGTTATACTGTATTTTTGTATTGTTAGGCGTGGCCTCATGTAAGCCGCCCCGAGTTCCCTTGGGGAGACGGTGGCGGGGTATAAATAAAGTTTATTATTATTATTATATAATTAAAATGATATAATTCACAACACAATACCAGTGGTTATATTTTAATTTTGTGGGCTGCACACATTGCATGTTTTATTAGTGTTGCAAATGGCTTGGATATCCTCAGATCTAAGCAGTTAAAAACGGTAAACCATATGGATAGTATAATGCAGGCATGATCACCTGTTATACACATAACTAATCATATTCTTCCTTTCTTTCAGGTGCTCAGACAGTCGTGATACCTACACCGATTATTTTGCACAAAATGGGAGGGCTACCCGCTTAATATTTAAGCCTTCCAGGATTTTCAGCAGATATTCCAGAGTTTACCTACAGTGCAAAATAGTGGTGTGTCGCAGATATGATTATTCCTCTCGATGCTACCAAGGCTGCCTTTCTAGGAAAACAAGGGAAGCAAGCTCAGATCAAGAACAGCTGCAAGTTCTTGGGCCACTGAAACTTGAGTAACCTCAAGGCATGAACCCTGACAGCTTGAATGTCGTGACTTGGTCATTCCCACCAAGTACAGGGAGAATACTTGTAAAATGAATCAGATTGCACTAATCATTCAGGTGAACAGTTTCATAGATTTGGGCACAGCTTGATACACAGATCTCCCTTTTTTGTCCCAGTGTCCTGCTGTCTTGTAATTCATTACAAAAGAGCTATACAATCTTTTGCTTTACGTTGCTAAAATGAATTGGATCAGTAACTTAACACAAGAAATAAATCTAATTGGGAAAGTGTTATTTTTGTATGTCTCTAAGCATAACAAGTAGGCTTGTGTACGGATATGGTTTGGTCGGTTTGCTTCGGCCAATCCAGCTTGTTCAGCCTGTTCTGCTGGCCGTAACGGTGAGGGCTCTCCCCGAAACAGCCCTTACCAGATGCAGCTTCTTCCCTTCTATTCATGAGCATGCAGCACATGCCTCCTTAACCCCATTCTTCAAACCCAAACTCCCTCGAAAGGAAGATAGGAAAGGGTCCCAGAAGGTGTGCTTTCTTAACCCCATTTTTCAAACCCGGACTCCCTTGAAAGGAATATAGAAAAGGGTCCCAGGAGGGGTGCTTCCTTAATACCATTCTTCAAACCCAGGCTCCCTCAATAGGAAAGGGTCCCAGAAAGGGTGCTTAAGTAACCCCATTCTTCAAACCCAGACTCCCTCAAAAAGAAGATAGGAAAGGGTCCCAGGAGGCGTACTTCCTTAACCTCACTTTTCAAACCCAGACTCCCTTGAAAGGAAGATAGGAAAGGGTCCCAGGAGGCGTACTTCCTCAACCTCATTCTTCAAACCCAGACTCCCTCGAAAGGAAGATAGGAAAGGGTCCCAGGAGACTTATTTCCTTAACCTCATTCTTCAAACCCAGACTCCCTCGAAAGGAAGATAGGAAAGGGTCCCAGGAGGCGTACTTCCTTAACCTCATTCTTCAAACCAGACTCCCTTGAAAGGAAGATAGGAAAGGGTCCCAGGAGGCGTACTTCCTTAACCTCATTCTTCAAACCCAGACTCCCTTTAAAGGAAGATAGGAAAGGGTCCCAGGAGGCGTACTTCCTTAACCCCATTCTTCAAACCAGACTCCCTTGAAAGGAAGATAGGAAAGGGTCCCAGGAAGCGTACTTCCTTAACCTCATTCTTCAAACCCAGACTCCCTTGAAAGGAAGATAGGAAAGGGTCCCAGGAAGCGTACTTCCTTAACCTCATTCTTCAAACCCAAACTCCCTCGAAAGGAAGATAGGAAAGGGTCCCAGAAGGTGTGCTTACTTAACCAAATTTTTCAAACACGGACTCCCTTGAAAGGAATATAGAAAAGGGTCCCAGGAGGGGTGCTTCCTTAATACCATTCTTCAAACCCAGGCTCCCTCAATAGGAAAGGGTCCCAGAAAGGGTGCTTAAGTAACCCCATTCTTCAAACCCAGACTCCCTCAAAAAGAAGATAGGAAAGGGTCCCAGGAGGCGTACTTCCTTAACCTCACTCTTCAAACCCAGACTCCCTTGAAAGGAAGATAGGAAAGGGTCCCAGGAGGCGTACTTCCTCAACCTCATTCTTCAAACCCAGACTCCCTCGAAAGGAAGATAGGAAAGGGTCCCAGGAGACGTATTTCCTTAACCTCATTCTTCAAACCCAGACTCCCTCGAAAGGAAGATAGGAAAGGGTCCCAGGAGGCGTACTTCCTTAACCTCATTCTTCAAACCAGACTCCCTTGAAAGGAAGATAGGAAAGGGTCCCAGGAGGCGTACTTCCTTAACCTCATTCTTCAAACCCAGACTCCCTTTAAAGGAAGATAGGAAAGGGTCCCAGGAGGCGTACTTCCTTAACCCCATTCTTCAAACCAGACTCCCTTGAAAGGAAGATAGGAAAGGGTCCCAGGAAGCGTACTTCCTTAACCTCATTCTTCAAACCCAGACTCCCTTGAAAGGAAGATAGGAAAGGGTCCCAGGAAGCGTACTTCCTTAACCTCATTCTTCAAACCAGACTCCCTTGAAAGGAAGATAGGAAAGGATCCAAGGAATATTCCCCTATTCCTGCCAATGGGCCACATTTTTCAGCTGTCTGGCCTAAAACAGATTTTTCCATTAGCTGATTTTCAGGAGGCTCCCAAAAAGTGGATTTGGGTACCCAATGAAATTCAAATACCAAAAATAAATCATCCTCCAGTTGAATTGCACAAGCCTAATATCAAGACCAATTTGTCATAGGTATTTTCTCCCCCTAATGTGGCTCTCATCCATCACTGCAACATAAGTAACATATTACCATGTGGTGGACCCATGAGAAGATACAATATGACCAGAACCTGTAGTTTCATGTACCAACATCAGAAAGTATGTGTCTTCTCTAGGTACGTTACAGTCTTCCAAGTAATTATATGATATAATACCAGAAATTACCACAGAATTGTCTTGAAGTATCTAGCAAATTCCTAGAGATGAATTTGCTATAAGGAGGTCACTCTGTAGGGACAAAAGTAATGCTTTTTCTAAATGCATCCCATTTCTGATAGGGCTTGACAAATTGTTGAAATTAGTATATTGGAGATAAGTATTATGGCTTGTGTTAAATAATCACAATGATGGTAATACTTTCTGCCTCTCAAAGAAGCAAAAGTATGCATTAGAATTGCAATGAAAAATAGTACAATTGTTCATGGCACTGCTGATGTTTACACAGTTGTATGCAACTTTCCGATTCGAAAACCTCTCGCGCCACACCATCTTGAACCTTTCTCTTCAATATACAGGCATGGCTGTGTGCTTGTATGTTCACACACACATATATGATGATCTAGTATATTTGAAAGCTTGACTAACATCACATCTGTAACTAGCAAGTTTAGTTATTGTCATAGAACAATATTGTTTCATGTCATAGCAATGTTCTGTGTTTCTGGATATTTCTCTTGCTTCATTTTTCTTTCTTCCCGTGTACTCTTTATCTATTTGGGGGGGGGGGGGGTGGATATTTTTAACATTTTATACAGAGAATACTTTTTCTGGATTTTTAAACAACATATTTATGGCAGGCTCATTTTTTAAAATTGTGTGATATACGCAGAGACGGCCCAAGGTAATTTTACATGGTAGGCGAAAATTATTTTACCGCCCCCGTCCCAAACCAAACCTGGAGCAGGAGTGGAGGAGGAGTTACCACCTGGTGTGGAGGCAGAGTTTCCAGCATGCATGGAGGTGGAGCCTCCAGCCGGCAGCAGTGCGCCCCTGCGGATCTGGCGCTCTTAGCGGGCGCCTACTCTGCCGAGTGCGTTAATCTGCCTCTGGATATATGGCAGGATATAAACATTTGAAGAATGGAATATGCATGTTATATATTCACACTCATACCCACACAGTAGTATGCAAATAAAACCTCATTATCTCATTGTTTCAAACCATGCACAATACTTGAAAAGCAGAATGTTCTACATAACAATATGTGGCTGTCATAATGACTAGGGGATGAACTTCATATCTATAGGGGATATGTTACCATGGATACACAATAATATGGATAATCATGAACATATCGAATTATGCAATTGTACCTAGAGAAAACATATTTCGTTGGATGCGGATAAATAAAAGCATGTGTTACAAAAAAGTCGGGTTCTTTCCCAGTGTTTACCAGCTCTGGATCAGCCCAAACAGATTAACACAGCAAGAGTCAAAAGTAGGACAGAAATCAGTTAATTCAGCTCTGTTTCTCAAACCCAGAATGTCCATCAAGTCCAAACAGGAACATTTTATAGAAAAGTTAATTCACAAACAGGAGGATTAGAGGTGATTGGTGAAGGTTTCATTGGATGTGGAGGCTTGCTGATGCCTGGCCATGGATTGGCTGGAATGTAAAAGTCTGTAAATCTCAGAAGGCAGCAAAGCAATAAGCAACTTTTGCAAAGCCAAGAGAACATAAACTGGTTAAGAACCAATCATTTCACTTTGGCCTGATTGCCATAAACAAGGCACCAGGGAAGCCAGCCACTGCCAGCCCTTTACGTCAGTAAGTAATGATAAAATAAAATGATTGATTGCATCTGCAAAAGGAATAAATGTGTCTTAAGGATCCCCTCCAACTCAGTAGAGGAAGCAAATGGATGTCAGAGAGTTTGGATGGTGCCTTTCTGCCCATAAAAAGGGGGTCAGTCTAGATGTCCCATGATGGGGTCTCTATTATGATTTCTGTTCCTTGCCAATTTAACACAGTTTGTGTGACACACAAAGTTTCTGGAGTAGAAAAACTATTTTCAAAGTAAAGACCACCAGTGAAACAGGAAATAACACTTTCAAACCAGGAACAGATTTTCTTTATTATTAAAAATGTTTTTAATAAAAAAATTGAAAATTCACCAAAAATCCATGGATAAGTCAAAAATTATGAAATTTGGTGAGCTAATCGTGGTCTATGTGTTCTACCACTGTGGCAAGTTTTATCAGGTTTGGTCTAAAATGAGGGAAGGAGAATCCCCTGCAGGGCTGTCCAACTGCCAGCCCTGCAGGTGTTTTGGATTTCAACTCCCAGAAATCCTAGCCAGTTTACCAGCTGTTAGGATTTCTGGGATTTGAAGGCCAAAACACCTGCAGGGCCGGCAGTTGGACAGCCTGCCCTAAAGTTTCCCCAGTGCCCGTGCTTTTTTCCCCCTACTGTGCATGCGTGTCTGCCATTAACGAAACATTTCTGAAATGTCGGAAGTTTCAGAAAGTTTTGAATTTTTTAAAATTCAGAAGTGATTTTAGAATCGAACCACCAGCGCCCTTACATCTGAAATGAGTTTTGAACCATCCTATCCCTATCCCTCTCCCTCTCTCTTGGATCAACGAAGCCTAAGGATTACACATATGGTCACAGTTCCTAAGTCTGGGATAATGGGATTCCTGGGCACCCTGATGAACTCTGGGATTTAAGGACAAAATGCTGATAGGGCAAGGAGTGGGTAAATAGGCTTCTCAGTTCCTGTGGTGCTTGGAACCTTTGTTACGCAGGATAAATGTCTAAGACCTATCTCTGCTTATAGTGATAGTGTGAGTATGAGGAAATGTGTGGTGCTTTTGCAAACTTGGAGTACTTGGAGCAACACACCTGTGATTTTCCCTTATATACCCCTCTCACTTGAACTCAAATGACATTTTTCCCTAACAGCCATCCAGATTGATAGTGTTATCTAATAAACTGAAATATATAAAAGGGTCAGAACATGTACTGATGCATCTTCACCAAAAATGGAAGCCATCAGAAAGAAGTGGGGAACTTTTTTCATATGTGGTGGGGATGCAAAAAGGTTAAAATATACTGGAAATAATATATAGGGAAATGCAGAAAGCATTAGACATCAAGTTTAACTTCAAGGCAGAATATATGTTATTAGAATCTATTTTGTTAGATTTCAAAATAGGAAAGAATAAAGAAAAACTTTTTATCTACTGCATCACAGCGGCAAGATTGGTGATTGCAAAAAGATGGAAAGAAAAGAATCTACCGAAGATAGATGAATGGAAAATTAAACTAATGGACATAATGAATATGGACTGCTTATCCAGAGCTATGCCACAGAATATGAAAACTACGGACTGGACACCAATAACAGACTATATGAAAAAATATGAGAATATAGAAGAGAGTATAAATACGTGGCAATGAAACGCTTGGATATGTAAATAAGAGTTCCTTTGTTGATAATTATACAATTAAGGACCGTTAAAAGGTTAGACAAGGGTAGTTGACAGAGTGGGAAGTACGCATACACACTTTGTGTTAATGTTGTTTGTGGATATCTAGTCTTTTGTTATGTTTTATGTATTTCTTTTTCTATGTCTTTTAACCTTTGAAAATTCAAGAAACATTATTTTTTTAAAAGAAAAAAGAAAATGTGTTTTCTTAGCACTTTTCTTCGTCTGGACTCTTGCTCAAAATAACCTAGTTAAATTACAAGGTACGAAAGACCCGAGTCATTTTTTTTAACAATATGAAACTCTGCACAATTAATATGAAAGTCATTATACCATCTTATTTGCTTAAAATCTTAAAGTATGCAGTTCAGTGGTAAGTCTTCTTGGGATCCAACACCTCTAATAAAAGGATGGAATTGTGACTAAACATTCACTTCCAGTTTTGAATGCTTCCTCTATAGACATCACTAAACTGCAGTATGTAAAGAATGCCCCTATAGCATACTTCCCTGAAAAGAAAGTCTTGTAATTAGCAAAGAAAATTCTGTGAAGGTGTATCTATACTGTAGAATTCATGCAGTTTGACATCACTTCAGCTGCCATGGCTTAATGGAATCCTGTGGACTGTAGTTTTACAAAGGCTTCAGCCTTCTCTGCCAAAGAATGCTGGTGCTTCACCAAACTACAAATCCCAGAATTCCTTAGCATTGAGGCATGGCAGTTAAGGCGTTGCGGCAGATGACATTGTGATTTGTTTTGTTTTAACTAATGTCACATGTACTGGTTTTTAATGATTATGTAATCGTTTTAATGTTTATGTATATGACTGTGATTATAATATTATAATTGTGATTTAATGGCCTTGTACCGTTACTAATGTAAGTCGTCCTGAGTCCCCCTTTAGGGGTAGAGTAGAGACGGGGTACAAATACCAGAAATAATAATAATAAGGTGGTGTCAAACTGCTATAACTTTAGGGTGCAAATGCATCCCAAGAAGTGTTTCAGGACACAGTGTCTTCAACTGGTAGCCACAAAATAATGCATGTGTGTGAACTAACCTGACAGTAACCATCTGTGTCCTGTTGACTAAACTGTGAGCAAGTGACGTGTGGGAACTACTTTTCCACTGAAATCAATAGGGCTTAAAACATTTACTGTCAGCTGAGTTTGGTCCTGGTCTGTTATAAAAAGTAACCCCTGGTTTCACAAAGGAAGCAGGGATTATAGCATTGCTAAATCACCGGGATTGTATTGGTGCCTTTGACCACTGATCCTATAAACAGGAATTGTTCCTGTTTAGCTTTCCATAGTGGGGCCAGTTTTGGATTCCTGTCTTGGGCTTTCTCCTGGTTCCATCTTAACTTGTCTATTTCCCAAGAAGATAATGCTATTTTCCCCATTGTACATCTTCTCACAAAAGCTATCAATGCAGTAATTGTGCCAGTATGACATTTGTTCAACACACATCAATGAACTAGTATCTTGAGTTAGGACATAAATAGACGGAATTAAATCCATCTTCAGTCCCAGCTAGAGTAGACCCAGGCCCGTAGCCGGGAGGGGGGCTTAAGGGTCTTTAACCCCCCCCCCCCTGAAATTCTCAGGGTGGTCCACGAGAAGGCCTTACTGCTACATTATTTAAACTGTTATGTTTATTCATATCATGATCTGATCACCATGCTCAGTATATCCCATATGGATGGGGGTATTGGGATAACAATACAAAAGGTTTGCTAGAGTAGACCCTCTCTCACTCAGGCTCAGTCGTCCCCGTCCCCGTCCCTCCCCTTTAATCAAAATCCTGGCTACAGTAGTGGATAGATCCATTAAAATGAATATACCTTTATATTATACTAATATAAGCCCCATGGATTTCAGTAGGGACAACAACTAGGTTAAATATTTATTTAAAAGGAGAATAATTGATATTAAGTTATCTGAACAAACATATGTCAAAGAATTCAACATCTGTGGCTTTTCTCATGTTTATCTCTGACTCAAAAACTGCTGGAGAATTTGCAAAGATTATGCAAGCTGTTATAGGACCATGCAAACTGGCACAATTATGCAATGAGTAATGATATAAAAAGGTTAGAAATAGACATCGCCATCCACCTTTGCCAAAATGAAAATGTTCAGACAGTGCGTGTTTTTGGCACTTTTCTTTGCTTGGGCTTTTGCTGAAAACAAACTGGTAAAAATCCAAGGTATGAAGGGAAGGTATGGTTTTTGAACTTCTTAAAGCAGGCATGGGCAGACTTTGGCCCTCCAGGTGTTTTGGACTTCAACTCCAGTGATTCCTAGGAATTGCGGGAGTTGAAGTCCAAAACACTTGGAGGGCCAAACTTTGCCTATACCTGGCTTAAAGCCACAAATTATTAAAATTATTAACATCACTGTATCTTTTGAAATGCTAAAAATATAAGTTAATTAAAATTTTGACAATTCCAATGAAATCAATGTTTTAAGTGGTTTGAGGAAGAGATTCATGTTATCATTGAAAACAACTGAGCTGAAGGCAGCTGAATTAACTTGAGTTTTGTCTTGAAACATTGTAAAAAGGATAGATAAAAAACTAAAATGTAGATGTTATTTTTCATATAACATCACATTTTTAATATGAGATGTTTTGATGGTGTTTAATAATTGTCATGTTTGAAATTTCTTTGTTTCATGAAGAATACTCGGAGCGTTAAATGGTTAGGAATTACTGTATATACTCGAGTATAAACCTAGTTTTTCAGCCCTTTTTTAGGCTGAAAAAGTCCCCTCAGCTTATACTTGAGTCAAGGTTATTTATTACTCTGTTATTATTATTATTTTACATTTATTATTTTACTCTATTATTATTACAGTTATATTACTCTATTGTTACTTTTATTATTACACTTTCATGACTATTATTATTATTATTACATATATTTTACTTTCTAATATTATTGGAAGGATGCGTAGGCACTTTTACATTGAAGGTTAGAATAATGGTTTAATCAGAGTTGGCCAGTCTTGTCTTAAATTACAGTTTTATGTAAATATTCATAAACATTTAACCTACTGATGCCTCAATTAATGTAATTGTATTGATATCTATTTTTATTTTGAAATTTACCAGCAGCGGCTGCATTTTCCACCCTCATCTTATACTTGAGTCTATCCGTTTTCCCAGATTTTTTTTGAGGTAAATTAGGTGTCTTAGCTTATATACGGGTCATTTTATACTTGAGTATATACGGTAAGATCCAGGAATAAGGAACTCACATTATATTTGCCCACCACAATCCATGATGATTTGTTCAGAGGTAGAAACTAAAGAGATGCAAGCATAGTTGTATTATATAACCAAACTGCAGCAGTTCCTAAATGACACTGCCGGATTACATCCCTTCCAGTCTGGCTTCTGTATTGGGCATGGAACAGAGACTGTGCTGGTCGCCATCACAGACCAGCTCCACTGCCATTTGGATCAAGGGGGATCTGCGCTGCTCGTGTTATTGGACCGCACGGCAGCTTTTGATACGGTAGACCACACATTGTTAAACCACTGCCTAGCCATGACGGGAGTTAGGGGGACTGCTCTTAAATGGGTGTCCTGTCCTCCTTTCTCCTGGATCGGGGACAGCGAGTGAAGAGGGGAGGCATGGTTTCCGGGAAGCTTCCCTTAAGTTGTGGGGTGCCTCAGGGAGCCATTCTTTCCCCTTTATCATTGAACATCTACATGCGACCACTTGCCAAGTTGGCGCGGAGCTTTGGTCTGGAGTGTCATCAGTATGCAGATGACACCCAGCTGGTGCTGAGGATGGACGGCCGGCCGGACTCTGTACCCGATTGTTTCCAACAATGCCTTGAAGCCGTGACTGGTTGGCTATGAGCCAGTCGGCTGAGAGTGAATCCATCGAAGACGGAGATCCTCTGGCTGGGTCATCCAGGTGGGTGTGGGCTCCAGCTTCCTACTCTGGACAGCGAGGCACTACGCCCGTCGCACTTAGTAAAGAGTCTGGAGGTCCAGTTAGATCCGCTGCTGACAATGGAGACTCAGGTCTCCACTGACAGCAGATCCGCCTTCTTCCATCTGTGGCAGGCTAGGCGGCTGGCGCCCTATCTCACCGGAAATGACCTAGCCACAATGATCCAAGTGACGGTCATCTCGAGGATAGACTACTGTAACACCCTTTACATTGGTCTTCCTTTGCCGGTCATCCGGAAGCTTAAACTGGTGCAGAACGCAGCAGCAAGGCTCCTGGCGGGGTGCTGGCCAGAGCACATATCACTCCCACTCTGCAGTGACTGCACTGGTTGCCATCTTCAAAGTGTTGGTTTTAACCTTTAAGGCCTTGCATGGTCTGGGGCCAGTGTACTTGAGGGAACGCCTACTCCCATATGTTCCCCAGAGATCTCTTCGTTCAGAAGACCTCAATCTCTTGCAGATTCCTTCCCTGTGAACCATCCACATGTCGTCAACCAGACACAGAGCCTTCTCTGTGGCAGCACCTCAATTGTGGAACAGTTTGCCACCGGAAGTCCGAGCAGTTAATAAGCTACCAGCTTTCCGAAAAGCTTGTAAAACAACACTGTTCTGAATTGCTTTTAATCTGTGACCACCCTTGGTTTTATTGCTTGTTTTATGTATCCTGTTGGTTATTGATATGTTTTATGATGTCATTCGATATGCTGTAAACTGTCCTGAGCCAGTCGGAAGGGACGGTATACAAATCGAAATAATAAATAAATATTGGAAGTTCAATCAAATCTGGCCGAGCCATTTATAATGACTTGCTCTGAAATGTTTAGACCAAAATGCTCTATATAAACTTACTGGATTGACCAATTATTATTCACTTTCTAAAAACAGGATATAGTCAATGTGGTGGCCAATTGACAAAGAGTTATGAAGCACTGCCAATTTCGGCTGGCGCAAATGAAAATTGTACCTGGCAAATCGAGAGAGAGATGAATGCAAATGACAATAACAAAAATGAAACTATCCGTTTAATCTTCTCTTATTTTGAGTGAGTATCCTTTCAGTGGTATGTGAGAAATGAAGCAATGTCTGATAAAAAAGATTTTCAAGAAAGTTTTGAAGTATATTGGAAAGAATGAGTAGGTTGATACGGCTACAAATTTGTTTGGGGAAGCCTGGAAAAGATGAATGCCAGCTGTAGCTCAAGATAATAAAAAAAGAAAAAGTGAGAAAGAAAATTAGGTTACTTAAATATTACACTATGTAACACAATTTTTGTTCCTGGGTTATAAATGCCATTTCTAAATTGGTTCTATAATAAAAGCATGGAAAAGGTTTATTAAACTGCAAAAGCACATTTTGCTATAGCAATGAATATCTCATGAGTCTCAACCAATTCAACGAAGTTTCTGGAATATAACTACTTTAAAAGTAAGCTCTCTCTCGGCATTACTTCACAAACGAAGATTCTTAGGAAGGACTCATCCCACGCTTTTTACAAGTGCGTTGATGACTAAAAAGGCCCATCTGAGATAGGCAAATTCAGTTGCAGAAAGCACAGCAGAAAGTCTCCTTGGGTGATGTTGTTTCCAAGTTGCGGCTCTTTCTGCGTTGTCGTTTCTCTTTTGGCGTGTCTTCTCGAAAGAGGCCGCAGCATTGTGGATAGTGCGTCTCCATGCCTCCAAATGTGAGGCCAGGGTGGACCATTGTTGGTGATCAATCTGGCCGAGTCTGAGATGTTGTTTCAGGGACTCCTTATATCTCTTTTGGGGGGCGCCTCTCTTGTGCTGACCAGTGGCGAGTTCACCATAGAGTAGTATCTTTGGGAGGCGGTGGTCCTCCATCCTAGAGACTTTTAAAGTAAGTACTGCACAATTAAACAGGAAATAACACTTTCAAACCAGGAACAGAAAAAAATTTCAAATTTTGTTAAATAGTGTTATTAGAGTTTATTAAATAATAAAAAGTGTTTTTGCTGAGACTGTTTTGGGCATCAAGTGTACACATTAATTCTGCAGACTTTTCATAATTATAGATCCATCTGATCTATAACAACTTCTCTCAGTTGAATAAAGACATGACGACGATGATTATGATGATGTTCATTTACATCTGACATTTTTCCCAATAATGTAACTCAAGGCAGATTTCAACTTATTGAAGAAGGCAGCTGATCCTTTTATTTCCGCTTTATTTCTAACTAGCTTGGGGACCCGGCGGTGCCCGGGTGATTTGAGAAGTGCAGCAGGATGTAGAGTGGGTCATGGGGGCTCTGTGTGCCAAGCTTGGTCTTGATCCATTATTATTGGGAGTTGCAGTGGTATCATGAAATTACTGAAGGTAGTGCAAGTCCCATCATCTCTGGTCCACCATCCCCAAAGTGTAGTAGGATGTAGATTGGGTCATGGGGGCTCTGTGTGCTAAGTTTGGTCTGTATTGGTGAATGGATGAGGGTTGCATTGTTTTTAGGAAGTGAGTGAAGGTACTTCAAGTCCCATCATCCGTGGTCCGTCTCACACAAAACTGCACCAGGATGTAGAGTGGGTCATGAGGGCTCTGTGTGCCAGGTTTGGTGTTGATCAGTCATTGGATTAGGTTTGTAACAGGCTTGGAAAGTGAGGAAAGGTACTGCAAGTCCCATCATTCATGTTCTGCTCCCCTCCAAACTTCAGTAGGCTGTAGAGTGAGTCACTGGGGCTCTGTGTGCCAAGTGTGGTCTTTCTCGGTGTTTGTTGGGGCCCGCAGTGGTCTGTGGGAACAGAGGGGTGTGAAAGTACTACAAATCCCATCATCCATTGTCAGTCCTCCCCCAAACCTCACCAGGACGTGAAGCCAGTCATAGGGGTTATGTGTGCCAAGTGTGGTCTCGATCAGTAATTGGATGAGGGTCGTAACGGACTTGGGAAGTGAGTAGAGGTACTTCAAGTCCCATCATCCATGGTCCACCCTCCTCCGAATGGCACCAGGACGTAGAGTGGGTCATGGGGGCTGTGTGTGCTAAGCATGGTCTGTATTGGTCATTTTTGGTGGCCTCAGTGGTCTGTGGGAACCAAAGTGTTAGAAAGTACTACAAATCCCATAATCCGTGGGTCATGTCCCCCGAACCACACCAGGATGTAAAGGGGGTTAGGGGGGTTATGTGTGCCAAGTTTGGTGCAGGTCCATCACCCGCGCTGGTCGGTGTGGCCTGTGAAAGTGGCTGCCAATCAGAACGCTGCCACATTTCCGCCCTCCCGCCCTCCGCACACATACTGTACATACAAACATTCTGTTTTATTAAGGTATACAGATGAATTTATGAATAAACAATGTAAGACCTCTATAAACTGTTGTTTTTTTTTAAAAAAAAGAAAGAAATCAAAACATTATTGAGATAAATTTGTAAAATGGGTTAAATGATCCTTGGATTTCATTGCCAAAGAAGCCAAATGGACAGCAAATGAATTGCTCTTTTTCGTTTTCACCCTTTTCCTTCAATTTCCCAGCTTTTTAATATACAGAAAATCATGGTGGGTATAACTCAGTCCCCGTCCATGCTGCCATATAACCCACTTTTCTGAATCCAATTCAAAGTAGTTAATCTGCATTCTGAAACTGGATTATATGGCAGTGTAGAGTCAGCCTCATAGGTTTATATCCAAGAATAATGCTTCTCAAACTGTGTTCCTCTATGTGTTTTGGGCTTCAGTTCCCAGAAACCCCTTCACCTTCAAAGCTGTTACAGAAATTAACAAATCAAAGGAATTTAACCTGTTAGATAGGAGCCCCTGGCAGGGCAATGGATTAAACCCTTGTGCCAGCAGGACTGCTGACCGACAGGTCAGCGGTTCGAATCCAAGGAAAGCAAGTTGAGCTCCCTCTGTCAACTCCAGCTCCCCATGCAGGGACATGAGAGAAGCCTCCCACAAGGATAGTAAAACATCAAAACATCCGGACATCCCCTAGGGCAGTGTTTCCCAACCGGTGTGCTGCGGCACACTAGTGTGCCGTGAGCAATCATCAGGTGTGCCGTGGGAAATTGGAACCTTCAATACCCTTTCTTCCCTCTCCTGCCCAACACTTTTTCTTCTCCACTCGGGCTCCCTTTCTTCCCAGCCTCGCTCTGCTTGCTTTGCCTCGCTTTGCTCAAGCTGCCATTTCTGCCTCCATTTTGATCTGAGGGGGCAGCATGAGCGTGTTCAGGGGGGAGGGGGGAAGACGTGGGGCGAGTCTGCGCAGTAGCGCCTGAACAGGTCACAAGGCTGAGCGAGGCTGGGAAGAAGGGAGCCTGAGTCGAGAAGAAAAAGTAAGTGTTCGGCAGGAGGGGGAAGAAAGGGCATGAAGGGGAAGGGGGAGGAAGAGGTCTCTGTCGAAAGCTGGCATGGGCAAACTTGGATCTTCCAGGTGTTTTTGGACTCCAACTCCCACCATTCCTAGCAGCCTTAGGCCCTTTTCCTTTCCCCCCTCAGCCACTTAAGCAGGAAAGGGCCTCAGGCTGTTAGGAATGGTGGGAGTTGAAGTCCAAAGTTTTCCCATGCCTATTTTAGGGACCTTAAAGTGGTGAGCCTCCTTCCAACATTGTGATTTTGGATAGAAAACGAACAACAACATAACATAACATTGTTTGAGTCCACAGTGCTCTCTGGGCGTAGGTGAACTACAACTTCCAAACTCAAGGTCAATGCCCACCAAACCCACCCAGTATTTTATGTTGGTCATGGGAGCTGTTGAGCAAGAGCTTCGTGTGTGTCTTTCTGCCATTCCTGCCAGGATATCTATGTTGTGTTCAGGCCCAGGTTTCACACTGAGTGTATAAATACATTTAAAAACATTTAAAAACATATTAACTATATGTATTACTGTGTTAGAGTGTCATTTTGTGTCATTTTGGTTGGTGGTGTGCCCCAGGATTTTGTAAATGTAAAAAATGTGCCGCGGCTCAAAAAAAGGTTGAAAAACACTACCCTAGGGCAACGTCCTTACAGACAGCCAATTCTCTCACACCAGAAGCAACTGACAGAACAAAACCCTGTTAGATATCAAACATTAAATTAAAAACACATTACATAGCTTTTCACTTTTATTAGAAACTCATCTCGAGAGTATTATTCTGGCCTTTCTATACTATACCTATCTTTGGATTTGTGTTTGTCCAACAGCAACTTTCCATGTCAATAGGAAATTTAGTGTTGAAAATTAATAGACTTTCAAAAGTACTTGGTTGTTGCATGATTAATAGTAATAGTGCAAAAGGCAGAAAACCTTTGTATGGGTCTTCAATCATTTTAAATGATTCAAGGAGAAATCCTAAACACATAAGGATGTGATTGCAGATCAGATCACTCATCACCATCACTTCACCTGCAATAATTAATCAGATCTTTTTCTTCCTAGACTTGATCCTTCATCCACATGTGACAATGAAACTATTGAAGTATATGATGGTCCTTCAACTGCTGCACCTTTCCTGGGGCGAGTGTGTAATGGCCACGAATCTGTTCCGGTATTTCATTCAAATTCCAGAACCCTAACATTTCGCCTATTAACTGACTCCACAGATTTCACACGGAATGTGTTTGCATTTTACTACTACATTACACCTGATTTATGTAAGTTATCATCAAACCAACTTCTTTTTGGAAACCATTCACAAGTCATAGTTCTGAAACCGAAAGAAAGTTATATGAACACTAACCAGATTATAGTTTAAGAGACTGATTTAAAAATAACTACCATCACTATTGTGAATTGGGAAAAAAAGTCTTTACAGCTGTTATACTGACACCAAACTTTTGTGGGGCACTTTATATTAGTTTCAAAAACTAATATAAAAACCCCTCAGGTCCATCACAGAGGTTGACCCAATCAGATATAATTTAGTGAGGCACTTGTCCATCATTCTTGGTTAGGACTAGTAGAATCCATGCTTAAAATGCCACATTAGTTATTAACTTTAGTGTGCTACAAGTCAAGAATGTCATAGATGCTGTAACAGCAGGGGCGGTCTAAGGTAATTTTAAATGGTAAGCGAACATTATTTTGCCCCCCCCCCCCCCCCAAATCACTTGATAACAAAAGGTATACGGTATTATTTATTTATTTATTTGCAACATTTTATCCCGCCCTTCTCAGTGGCTAACAAGGCAGCAATTCGATGCCCAAACATACAATGTACAGAGCCTCCTCTGATGCTCTCACCTCCTCCTCGCGCCGGAACAAATGCGCATGCGAGGACTACGAGCACACACTAGGGCGGAGACTGAGTCAGAGATCCGCCTCCTAAAACAAAACCCCTTTGTCTCCACTCCCCTCTCCCTTTGTCTCCGCCCCCTCAACTTCAGCTCCGGAGCAACTGCGCCTGCACGAAAACCTCCGCGCATGCCCAGAAGCTCCTGTGCACAGGCGCAGAAGCCTGTAAACACAGCACTCCCTATTCAGCACGCAGGGAGGTTTGCTACGGCGCGTCGTCAGAGCGCACAAGGCTCAAAAGCAGGCAGCCGCTGCCTAAGAAACATCGGCCGGATGCTGTCTGGCGGGCTGGTGAATGCGCCCTTTACCCAGATGGCGCCGCACGCAGCAGCATCCTTTGCCTACCAGTAGGACTGCCCCTGTGTAACAGACAACCATAAAACCACCCTTTTGGAATGTGTATGCCTCAAATCATTGTTGTATGTCAATTTCCTCAATGCATATACAAAAGTATTCAATTTGTGAAGCATTCTCAAAGCTCTGCTTCAACAGCAACATATGAATTCCAGCTAAGAGATATATTTGAGATATATTTTATCTAAACGGTGCTTCTTCTAGGTCTTCAATCTACCGATTCTCATGGCTACCCAATCTTGAGCATCCAGGATAGGAAACTTAATCAGAGGGCATATAGTTGTAGCATATTAAAAATACAGTACTTTCCTAGTGCTGATTATAGTCAGCCTTCCACATTTGCTAGGATTAGGGGCAAAGGATGCCGTAAAAGTGAAAAACCATTAATAAAAAATACTACTTTTTTGACTTGAAAGAACATCTCATGAGGAATTTCTCTGATGTCCAGCACAAGTCTGTGGACAACTTCTGCTGGACGCCGACGGTAGAATTACATTGAAGGGCTTAGGGAGTCCTAGAGAGAACATTACAATAAAATCTGTGAATAATTTACAAACCCCAACTCACAAATGACTGTATTATCAACTAGACATATCTGCATATCCTTGGATTACAATGAATCAGCTAGCTCAGAGAATATTTCTGAATTGTTTTGGCAGTATAGAATTCAATGTCATTACACATTTTGCCTCAGTAAAATTTGAGTATCTACATTAGGGAAAGGGAAATGTGCCAGACTCTAGATCAGGGTTGCTCATTAGGTAGATCGCGATCTACTGGTAGATTGTGTAGGGCGTCCTGGTAGATCACAGGCAGGGCGGGAGGAAGGCTCAGTCCTGCCCCGAAGGCTCCCGATGCCGCCCAGGTGCAGAAGGAGGTTGGACTGGATAGCCCTTGGAAGTCTCCTCCTATTCTAGGAATTCATTGTTATTATTATCATCATCATCATCATCATCAGAGGCTGAATGGCCATCTGCTTTGATTGTTTTTCCCTTATGGCAGAAGGAGGTTGAACTGGATGGCCCTTGGAGGTGTCCTTCTATTCTAGGAACCTATTGTTGTTGTTGTTACTATTATTATTAGTAGTAGTAGTAGTAGTAGCAGAGGCTGAATGAATATCATCATCATTATTATTATGAATAAATTCAGGGGCTTATTATAGTCACCTTTAGTTGAATTCAGTCTTAAAATATATTATATGGCTCTCACTGAAATAAATTTCCAAATATTTTGCTTTTATGGCTCTCTGAGTAGTGGGTAGGTAGGTCATTTTGACTTGGTTGTTTTATAAGTAGCTCGCATGCTGAAAAAGTGTGAGCACCCCTGCTCTAGATATTGATGGACATCCATCCCCTCCTCCCATTTTTGATTTTATTAGAAATAAAAAGACTGAACAGCATGGCTATTTTCAATGCCAATACTCCTTCTTCATGGCACATGTCAATTCCTATGCATCAACAAAATGCTTTGGGGAAAATTCCCATGTGGCAAGAGTTATATTGTCTAGGCATGAGAAAAATGAAACGGAAATTAAAAGGATTCGTAAGAGATTCGTATGTAATGGGACTTTTGAGGTTTTACGTATCGCTGCCCCGATCCAGGAAGTAGATTTCCTTTTACGGTCCGTGAGGCCAACAATTTGCGTTAGGATCGTTAGAAATTCTTAAGTATTAATTAATTAATTATTGTACTACTCACTTCTCCCTGTCTTCTCCCCCTCATTTCCTTCCCGCCTTCATTCAGCTCAGCTTCTTCTTTTTCCCGCATTTCTATGGGGAACTGGAAGTGACGCTGCTGTTAGGTAGGCAATGCATTCTGGAAAGTGTAGTCCTCCAGGCTTCCCCCCCCTCCTTCTCTTCCCCGTTGCTCTGCTGCCATGCATGCCCCATCGCAGGGGCCTGCTTCACACACACACACGCGCATGCGCTTCTCCTCCTCTCTCTCCCGGCGCTCTCTCAGATGCTTCTCTTCCCCGTTGCTCTGCTGCCATGCATGCTCCATCGCAGGGGCCTGCTTCACACACACACACACACGCGCGCGCTTCTCCTCCTCTCTCTCCCAGCGCTCTCTCAGATGCTTCTCTTCCCCGTTGCTCTGCTGCCATGCATGCCCCATCGCAGGGGCCTGCTTCACACACACACACACACGCGCGCGCGCGCGCTTCTCCTCCTCTCTCTCCCAGCGCTCTCTCAGATGCTTCTCTTCCCCGTTGCTCTGCTGCCATGCATGCTCCATCGCAGGGGCCTGCTCACACACACACACACACACACACACGCGCGCTTCTCCTCCTCTCTCTCCCGGCGCTCTCTCAGATGCTTCTCTTCCCCGTTGCTCTGCTGCCATGCATGCTCCATCGCAGGGGCCTGCTTCACACACACACACACACACACGCGCGCGCGCGCTTCTCCTCCTCTCTCTCCCAGCGCTCTCTCAGATGCTTCTCTTCCCCGTTGCTCTGCTGCCATGCATGCCCCATCGCAGGGGCCTGCTTCACACACACACACACACACGCGCGCGCGCTCCTCCTCCTCTCTCGCGCGCGCTCTCTCAGATGCTTCTCTTCCCCGTTGCTCTGCTGCCATGCATGCTCCATCGCAGGGGCCTGCTTCACACACACACACACACGGCGCTTCTCCTCCTCTCTCTCCCAGCGCTCTCTCAGATGCTTCTCCCCCCCCGTTGCTCTGCTGCCATGCATGCCCCATCGCAGGGGCCTGCTTGACACACACACACACACGCGGTTCTCTCTCCTCCTCTCTCTCCCGGCGCTCTCTCAGATGCTTCTCTTCCCCGTTGCTCTGCTGCCATGCATGCCCCATCGCAGGGGCCTGCTTCACACACACACACACACACACGCACGCGCGCGTCTCCTCCTCTCTCTCCCGGCGCTCTCTCAGATGCTTCTCTTCCCCGTTGCTCTGCCTTGCCCCATCGCAGGGGCCAGCTTCAGCCCTCCAGGTACGTGTTTTGGACTTCAACTCCCACCATTCCTCACAGCCTCAGGCCTCTTCCTTTTCCTCTCAGCCTGGGCAAACTTGGGCCCTCGCTCCTCGGGATCGGGGTGAGAGAGAGGCAGCGAGGAGCGAGGGGGGGGGCTCCTCCACCATTTCTTTTGCTGCTTCCAAGAATAGAAACCCCTCCCTCCCTTCCTCCTTCCCTCCCTCCTTCCTATTTGGAGAGTCCCATCTAGAATTCAGTGTGGTTTATTCAAGTTTTGGCCTACAACTCCCAGAAATCCCAGCCAATTTACCAGCTGTTAGGATTTCTGGGAGTTGTAGGCCAAAACCATCTGAATGCGCATGCTCTGGCATACGAATTTCTAACGAATTTCGTTAGTACTTAAGTTACATTTCGAAATGTTTGGGAAATTTTTGTAAGTCTTTGATATACTAATAAAAAAATCCCCCATTTGATATAAGAATCGCCATTTTAGGATTCTAAAACATATTGTCATCAATTTTGCAGGAAGTAAGCATGGAAGCCTTGCCCTGAATGTACGTACCAATACTGCTCCTTTTGTTGAAGTTTTTGAATTGTGCTTTGCTTGGCTGCCATTGTCATTGGTTGTGCCATCCCCATCCATTTCTTTACCTCAGCGATTGGAGCCTATGCTCTTGAGATTCAAAATGCCAATGCAAATAGCATGGAGTCTAGAAGTTCTTAAGCGTCTGCACCACCAATGGAAGTAGGAATGAGTAAGAAAGGAACTCAGCTATTCTTAAAAACCTGTTGCTGATAACAACCTTTGCTAATTAATGTATATCTTTTGAAAATGTCTTCTTTTTAAAGCGACCATTAAAGACTGTGGAGGTTACCTTACTGGCTCAGATGGATCATTCACCAGCCCCAACTACCCCAAGCCACATCCAGCATTTGCATACTGTGTCTGGCATATAGAAACAGAACCAAATACCAGGATAAATTTAACTTTCAGTGAAATTTTGTGAGTAGATGTTGATGTTTTACTAAATATGAATCGATATAAATAAGAATTTTTGGCACTAAATTCCAAAATGCTTTAAAGGGGTTGTGAAAACAAGCAGGACAGAGGTAAGAGTTTCCCATCTAATTTATTTATTTACTTGACTTATTCTATAACCTGGCTTCTCTAAGGCAGTGATTTTCAACCAGTGTGCTGCTGAAAACTAGTGAGCCGTGAGAGATCATCAGGTGTGCCGTGGGAAATTATTTTCGAAATTCATTCATATATAACTATAAGGCGCATCTGTCCCTTTAAGAAATGGAACCATAGCACTCTCGCGTCACCTAAGAAGTGACGCGAGAGTGTTATGGTCGCACCATCTTGGATTCGCTCAGACGCGGCTAAGTAAACAAAGTTAGAGTTAGTGCTGCAGCTGTGAGTCAAGTGACAGTGGCAATTTGGGATCACAGCAAGACAAGCGAGTGACAGTGATGGAGAAGTTTTTGAGAAGGGAAAATGCAAATGCCGAACAGGGCCCTGGACAAAATTATGACACAGATGAAGGCCCTATTAAAAACAGAGATAGACTGACAGCTGTTGAGCAAGAGCTTCGTGTGTGTTTTTCTACCATTCCTGCCAGGATATCTATTTTGTGTTCATTGAAACAGGCCCAAGTTTCACACTAAGTGAGTGTATAAATACATTTATAAACATATTAACTATATGTATTACTGTGTTAGAGTGTCATTTTGTGTCAATTTGTTTGCTGGTGTGCCCCAGGAAGTTGTACATGTAAAAAATGTGCCGCAGCTCAAAAAAGGTTGAAATCACTGCTCTAAGGAATAGGAGCAAAAGCCATTGATGACATGATTAAGATGGAATCGGTGAAGGAAGATTTCAAAAGCCACAAATAAAAACATACAGAATATTATAATACTAAAACTCAGTGAAAAAATATAGCATTAGAAGAGGGTTTGATTTTTGTAAAGGTTACAGGTGAAAAAATTTAGGGCATAAAGAAATAATATTTTCATTGAATAGTTATATAAAGTGTAGTCAGATGGAAAGGGAAGGCCCAGAATAACACAGAGGAATATAGTTAGTTACTGCAGAACAAACACATTGTAAAGGTGTTTCATAAACTCTTTATTAAACGTCTTTCATGAGACACAAAACACATTTTAAGAACCTCTTTCTCCACTTTCACTCAAAACTTGTTTGAATAGAAAGATCTTTGCCTTCCCTTTGAAGACCAGCCTAATTTCTCTGGATAGGAAGTTCCAGATCCTGAGAGTGACAATTGAGAATGCATTCTATCACAACTCATCAAATATAGCTGTGATAGGAGTGTGATTACAAGAAAGGATTTTCTTGAAGGTATCAGAGCCGTCTAAGGCTTGTATGGGAGTATGCAGGCCCGGATTACCCATAAGGCCAACCTAGGCCATGGCCTAGGGGCGCAAGCCGAGGGGGGCACAGAATGCTTTGCTGGAGATATTTTTTGATGGCCTCGTAAATTAGTTATATTAGCCTCCCCTGGTACCTAATTTTCCTACTTGACAGATGCAACTGTCTTTTGGGTTGCAAAGGTCGACAGCAAGCTACACAATTGGCCGGAAGCTCACTCCGACCCGGGCTGGCTTCGAACTCATGACCTTTTGGTCAGTAGTGATCTTAATGCAGCTGACACCCAGCCAGCTGCGCCACAGTCCCGGTGTATCCATTTGTTTTAAATTCTTTATGATGCTGTTTTATGAATTTTAATGTGCTATATTTTAACTATGTTGATCAGGCTTGTCCCCTTGTAAGTGGCAACAAGTCCCTTCAGGGAGATAAAAGGATACAAAAATAAAGTTATTATTATTATTATTATCTTCATTGGCAGTCCCCCATCCAAGTACATTTCAAAATGTTGGCGGAGGCTAGAAGGGCTCACTTTCTTGGCTCGATTAAAAAGGATTTGATTTGTGGTATTCATGAAGAAATCATCCTATTATCTTGTGTTCATATTTTTGGTTTCTTGTGTGTAACATTACTTTATAACTTGGGAAAGAAAGAAAAGAAAAAAATGGATTTAAACAGGGCTCTTCTGAAAACCTAATTAACTTATTGGGAACCTAGTTTATGAACTGCAGTGTTAATCATTCTGTCTAATTATAAAAAAAATAACATACCTGTGGTGGGAGAACGACAGGCCGTATCATTTATTGCCCTATACCTCAGGGGTGGTATTAATACTAAACATACTAAACATAGGTTTGGAACAGCTTAGACTCCAAGGGAAAAGGATAATAATGCTATACTTGTATTTGCTGCTTTTTGGACAACAGCTTCCAGGCTCCCCATCAGCAGAGGCCCTGGCCTTGCTAACTGAGGGATTCTAGAACAGTGTTTCCCAACAGCTGTGACGCGGCACAGTAGTGTGTCGTGACGGACCTTCTGCTGTGCTGCGAGCAAAGCTCTCTGCCCCGCTTCCTTCCCCCTCCTCCTGCTGAACTCCTGCTGCTTGGGGGAGGAAAAGGAAGGGCCGGGCGGCGGCGAAGAAAAAGAAGGGGTCGGGGCGCCGCCTCCTTCGGCCATTTCCCCAGCCAGCCTCCAATCCGCCATGACTCCCACCATGACTCTCACCCCTTGCTTGCTGAAGCCATGCGGAGGAGCCCCGCCCACTGAAGTCCACCGCTCATGCTCCTCCACGCGGCTTCAGTGAGCGAGGGATGGGAATCATGGCGGAGAGCAGGGATGAGGGCCATGATTCCTGCACCTCTCTCGCACTGCCCCCTCAAGGCTGGAGAAGCTGTGGGAGAGCTGAAGCCGGGGGAGGGGGCAGGGCATGGTGCAGTCTGGCTCTGCCCCCTCCCCCAGCTTCAGCTCTCCCACAGCTTCTCCAGTTCTTGAGGGGACAGTGCCAAGCCAGCATTGTGCTGGCTCTGCCACCGCTGGCTTGGCACTGCCCCCTCAAGGCTGGAAAAGCTGTGGGAGAGCTGAAGTGGGGGGGAGGGGACGGGGCATGGTCTGGCCTGGCTCCGTCCCCTCCCCCGGCTTCGGCACTCTCAGCAGCTGCTCCCAGCAGGCCACCATCCCCCAGCCGTTCTTTATTGTGTTAGAGTGTCATTTTGGTTGGTGTGCCCCAGGATTTTGTAAAGGTAAAAAGTGTGCCGTGGCTCAAAAAAGATTGGGAAACACTGTTCTAGAAGATATAGTTCAAAAAGTAACTTTTCTAAGTCTTGGAGGAAGAACTTGTACATACATTATTATTTCTACAATAGTTATGTTTACACGTAACTCCTAACTGGAGAAAAGGCAGTGGATATTGTCATAAACAAGGTTGTTGTTTTTTTTAAAAATGATCCAATGCAATTCTGCTTTCTTCTCTGCTTGTAGTTTAGAAATAGATCCCGAATGCAGGTTTGATTTTCTTGCCATTTATGATGGTGCAAGTACGGACTCAGGTTTAATCAAACAAGTATGTGGTCGTATGGCTCCAACATTTCAGTCTTCTTCCAATGTCATGACTGTCGTACTATCAACAGACTATGCCAATTCATACAGGGGCTTTTCTGCTCATTATACAAGTATTGCAACAGCAGAACCCAACAGTAAGTCTCATTTCTTTCAGATGACTTTTGACAATTTTTCGTCTTCAGGCAAAGATGGTAGAAGTTTAGTCAGGCCCAGATTACCCATAAGGCCAACCTAGGCCATGGCCTAGGGGCGCAAGCCGAGGGGGGGTGCAGATCACGGACCCCCCCAAAAAGAGGAAGGAGCCACAGAGAGAAGGAGAGGGGCAGGAAGGCAGAGCAAGCTGTCTCTCTTTCGCTGTGTGTGCCTCGCTCCCGCTCTGGAAGGACCTCGGAAGCCTTTCCTCCAGGCCCGGCTCCAACCTGGGCCTTACCAACCTCGTGCCAGATAATCTGGGATAAACAGAAAACCTGGGATCAGATCCAGGGATAAAAGCCCTGTTTGGAAGGGTCCTCATATAATTCATTTCAAAACAGATGATCTGGGATCAGGACCTGGGACATAGGGCAGTGGTGATCCAGCCTGAGTCTACACTGCCATACAATCCAGCTCAAAGCAGATAATCTGGATTTTATGTGGCTTTGTAGATGGGGCCTGAGTAGAATTCAGAATCGCTGACTTTAAGTGACACCGACTCACCTTTTTTTGGATGCAGTGTCAAGGGTGCATCAACACTGTGGAATTGGTGCACTTTGACTGCTATGGTTTAGTGCTATGGAATCTTGGGATTTGTAGTTTGACAAGGCAGCAGTACTCTTGGGCAGAGAAAGCAAAACAACCTTGTGAAACGTTCCTCAGCAGATTTCATAGCATTGAGTCATGGCAGTCCAATGGATCATGAATAGTATTAATAGTATTAATTCCACAATGTGAATGCGCCTTTGGAAACTCATGGAGGACCAGTCGCTTGCAAATGGACACACCACTTCAAATACTTTCGTAGTGTGTGGGGATTTCTTCAGCATTGGACTGGTTTACGGATTCTTTGGATGGACATACACACCGTCATTCTGCCGGGGAATCCTTTTCTCATAGTATGTACGTTTATACTCACATTTAGTTGAATTTAGTCTTTATATATATATAATGGCTCTCACCGAAATAAATTTCCAAATATTTTGCCTTTATTGCTCTCTGAGTCAAAAGGTTCCTGACCCCTGAGATAAGGTTTTATTTTTCGTGTGGGTCTGAGTGATGTGGGGGAGGGGGGTGCGGTAGAGGTTGGCTTAAAGGGGGCGTAATTCCAAAGTGTGGCCTAGGGCGCAAAAAGGTGTTAATCCGGGCCTGAGTTTAGTTGCAGTTTTTCCAATACAGTAGTGGTCTGTACTACATTTGTGCAACTCATACTCCTGAAGTATAAATGTACTCAGCTTTGAGGTAGCCAGGTGTTTGTACACATGGCTTTGTAAAAGTGCTGTGTGTGTGTGTGAGCATGAAAGTGAAAGAAACAAGAGACCTACTTTTTCACCTTTCTTATGTAACAGATGATTGTGAAAAATATCCACTTATCTTTTGTTGATGAAAAGACTTTGTGGTTGAATTGACGTCCTAATAGTGTCCTTTAATACTGCTGAAAATTAATGCAGCGCTGGAATAAAGGGGGCAGTAATGAAGGAAAGATGGTACTATAGCATATACATAGTTATTTCTTGATTTCCGCCCCTTCTTTTTCCATTGCCAGTATTCCTCAACTGTTCTTCAGACATGATGACAGTGGTTCTCAGCAAATCTTATTTGGATTCACTCGGCTACAATGGAGATGATTTGACTCTGAATGACCCGGCTTGCAGGCCTGTAACATTAAACCCAGTGACATTTTCTTTTTTACTCAACAGCTGTGGAACAAGAAAAATGGTAAAAGAAAAAAAAACTAAATTGTTTTGAATCAATTTACTGTGAACTTTCCCCCAAACACTTAAAAAGTCCAAGTTCATAATTTACTCCAAATCCCATTTCTTAATTTGTCAGTATCCTTGAAGTTTATTATGTGAAGCTAACCTCATTGCTTGAATCCTTAATCTGGTCCATTCAAGATTTCTCTATTCAATTAAATGTCTCAATGATATCCAAGACTGAATGACCAGAAGTTTTCCATCTTCTGTTCAGCTCCATAATGTGACTCCAGAAAACATACAAGTGTAAATAATAATAAGCATAACATGGGAAACACTATGAAGGTACGTTGGAAATGGGAATTTCACAGAAGACAGAGCCGAAAACTACTCAATTCCTTAGTTTAGAAAAAATAATAAATAATGAAGCTTGAAATGTAGGCTTAACAACACTTAAGATCTGGTGATATCAGTGAGAATTAAGATTTAAAGCCATAGGCTCATGGATTCTGATATAAGCCAATAAGATTGCAGACCTTTGACCAGTTATCATTGCATAACTCAGTGATTTTCAACCAGTGTGCCGTGGAACACTAGTGTGCCGTGAAAAATCATCAGATGTGCCGTGGGAAATTATTTTCCAACTTCACTCATATATAAACAATAAGGCACATCTTTGCGTGTTTTCTTCTACCATTCCTGCCAGGATATCTATTTTGTGTTCATCGAAACAGGCCCAGGTTTCACACTAAGTGAGTGTATAAATACATTTAAAAACATATTAACTATATGTATTACTGTGTTAGAGTGTCATTTTGTGTCATTTTGGTTGGTGGTATGCCCCAGGATTTTGTAAATGCAAAAAATGTGCCGCGGCTCAAAAAAGGTTGAAAATCACTGGCATAACTGGTTCACTATTAGCAAAAATCGGCTTCATTCAATGAATAAGTTATTGTGCATTTTTTCACTATTCAATTGTTTACCTTCAAATACATTTTCTATATTTAATCAAAAATGCTGTTATTGTTGTGGTTGTTGCCTTTAAGGCTGGATCCAGACAGGCCTTTATCAACGTTAAAAGCATCTACGTTTTAAAAAGCTGGGGGCCTGTCCACACCCACCCCAGAAGGTGTGTGCTTTCTGGGGTGGGTGTCCAGACGTTCTCCTGGAACTAGCACGAGAGAACATGTCGAAGCCCTAACCCTCCCCCCCCCCCCAAACCCCCAGATCCCTTAGAAAAGTAATAAAAACTTATGTGCCCTCCATTAGAAGCCTCGACGAGGGGGGGAGGGAAGCAATTTTTCTCCCTGGTTTTCTGTTTTCCTGGCTTGTAGCAAATTAATTCGGGAATGTTGTTTGGATAGCCCCTCCTGCAATAAAGATCCTGTCTGGAATGGCCCCAATTCATTTCTGACCTTTGGTAATTTTAAGGTGGGAATGCACCGGGAATGTGGCGCAGCTGGCTGGGTGTCAGCTGCATAAGATCTCTACTGACCAGAAGGTCATGAGTTCGAGGTCTGCCCGGGTTGGGGTGGGCTCTCGACCTATTGTGTAGCCTGTTGTCGACCTTTGCAACCCGAAAGGCAATTGCATCTGTCAAGTTGGAAATTAAGGTACCACTTAGTGGGGAGGCTAAATTTAACTGATTTATGAAGCCATAAGATCTCCAGGAAACACACTGAGGAATGAAGGAGTGCGACAGCTCCCCCTGGTGGCCAGATGTTAAATTGCCTCTTTCTGTCTTATGTGTTTGTGTGTCTAAATGTAATGTGTACATTGTAATCCGCCCTGAGTCCTTTGCGGGGTGAGAAGGACGGAATAGAAATAAAGTAAATAAATAAATAAGGTGAACCTATCACAGGGATTTCTTGGCAAGATTTGTTCTGAAAAGGTTTAGCATTGTCTTCCTCTGAGGCTAGACACTATGACTTGACCAAGGTCACCAAATGGGTTTCCATGGTCGAGTGGAGATTTGAATCCTGGTTTCTAGTTGTAGTCCCATGCCCAAACCACTTCATAATGCCGGTTATTTATTAAATGTTGGAAAAGCTGAGCTAAAAAGATAGATTTTAAAAAAAATTGAAACAAAACTTATGTCTATATAATGCCAGCACATGGTAGCTTTGATTCTGCTTTTTGTTCAATGATTAAATAAATAAATAAAATTTTAAAATGTGAGCTAAAATGTTACACTATAATTTCATATTTTATTCCTATCTTGCATAGAATGAAGACCATGGCATCTCCTATAACAACGCTATCACTGCCTCCCCCACCGGTGAAGTGATTACCCGCCAAAACTATCTTGAAATTACTGTGAAGTGTATCATGGAAAACAATTCCACAGTAGAAGTCATGTATAAGACAAAACATGTAGGTGGCATTAATGAAAGCGCCCAGGGCAGATATGACCTCAACATGTCCTTCTATCAATCTGAGTTTTTCACCACACCAGTACTTGAGTCTCCATACCAGGTAGACTTGAATCAAACTCTCTACGTCCAAGTAAACCTACAATCCTCCGATGCCAATCTGCTAGTGTTTGTGGATACTTGTACAGCATCACCGAACCCTTATTTGGAATCACCAAAATATGATTTGGTCAGAAGTGGGTGAGTAACACAACTTTTCAATGAATATAATTTTGAGTAGTCGGTGGAGTGACATAGTTCATCCCCACAGAAAGGGAAAAACAATATGGACAAAATAAACCTGGGATCGTAAGTTCTAGATCATGGATTAAAAGCAGGGTGAGCTCCAAACAAACATTGTATCAAGAAACATTCTATAAGGGTGTAGTGGTTTGAGGGCTGGACTGTAATTCTGGAGACCAGAGTTCAAATCCCACCTCAACCATGGAAACCCACTGGATGACCATGGGATGTCACACTTTCTCAGTCTAAGAGGAAGACTAAGGCAAATTCGCTCTCAACAAGATAACCCCATGTTAGTTTCTACTTAGATAAGTCACAATTTTTTTCATGTCAGGAGCAACTTGAGAAACTGCAAGTTGCTTCTGATATGGGAGAATTGGCCGTCTGCAAGGACATTGCCCAGGGGACCCCGGATGTTATACCATCCTGTGGGGGGCTTCTCTCCTGTCAATGCATGAGAAGCTGGATGTGACAGACGAGAGCTCATCCTACTCACCGGATTCGAACTGCCGACCTTTTGGTCAGTAGTCCTGCCAGCACAAGGGTTTAACCCAGGGGTGGGCAACCTACGGCCCACGGGCCAGATCCGGCCCAGCAGATTGTTCTGTCCGGCCCGGGAGAACCGGGAGAAGGGTGTTGGGAGCGGAACCAAGAGGAAGGGGTGCCGCTGCTGCCATCCAATCATGGGCTCTGTGGGGCCTGTGTTGGCAGACAGGCCGGAGGAACGGCGGCTTTGGAGTGCCTGCCATCCCTGGAGGCAATCCGGGCCTGCAGCGGGAGCACTCCGCGACCTGCGGGGGTGATCGCTGTGGCGAACCGGAAGACTTGATCATCTTCCGGGTCACCACGGTGATGAGCCATCTCAGATTGCCAAGTGCTCCCTCGCAGGCCAGGATCTCTTCCAGGGATGGCAGGCTCTCCAAAGCTGCCACTCCTCCGGCCTGTCTGCCAACACAGGCCCCACAGAGCCCGCGATTGAATGGCGGCAGCGGCACCACTTCCTCCTGGCCCCGCAGGGTGATTGGCAGGGGGTGAGAGTGGGGGGAGGCCTGCAGCCTCCGATGGCCTGCTGCTCTGATCTCCTCTGCTGCGGCGGCGGCTGGGTCCGCTTTGCCATCCTCTGGGCTGGGTCCATTGGGCCATTCCATCTTGGGATCCTTCCTCTCTTGAGGATGTCAGCCTTCATCTTGGTTCGCACCTTGTCTTCTTGAATTTAATTTTATTTAATTTTAGTGGTTTTTATTATTATTTTATAATAATTTTATAATTATAATATAATTATATAATGAATAATATAATGTTATGTTATATTATAATTTCAATATACTATAATGTAATAATTATGATATTAATACTAATATATGAATATTTCTTGATATATTAATATGTTAATATTAATGATGTGTAATATATAGTAAATATAATAAGTAAATGAATAAATAAATAATGTAGATTAGAATGTAGTTCAGCCTTTAGATGCGGCCCTCCATAATATTTTTTGGCTCTCGTGTGGCCCTTGGAAAAAATAATTGCCCACTCCTGGTTTAACCCATTGCGCCACCAGTGGTTCCTTAATACAATTCACTTAAAGGTACATGACCACATGCTTATTTATTTATTTTATTCATTCATTCATTCATTCATTCATTCAACTTATATACCGCCACTCCCAAAGGCTCGGGGCAGTTCACAGAGGTAACAACATAAACAATTTAAAACAACATTAAAATTCAGTTTGGATATATAAGCTTATGTTGGTGAATATTTGAACAACTACACATTATCATTCAAGAAAAAGTATTAGAAGTCAGTCTGCAAATTGCTTGGCAAACAGTTACTACTGACAACAAATCAACTCCTAGAAAAGTCAAACGCAGAATGCCTATATTAGAGGTTAGCAAAATGTAACCCGTGTGCCACATGAATCTTTCAGAAGCATATTTTAGAGCCTCTGTTTATTAGACTATCGGTTGTATTGTTTGCAGAACTAGGACTTGTTTTTGTTCCATGCTGTTTGAAGAAAACAGTAAGAACAAGCACACAGTGCAGACTCCTGCTGAAAATATATGGAAATTACTTTGTGATTATTGAACAGGGGTATTCAGAACTTGACTATGGTAATGCATTTTGGGAATTCTGTTGCAGCTGTGCAAAAGACAGCACCTATGCAGCCTACCCACTTCTTGAACATTACGGGAGGTTCAGGTTCAATGCCTTCAAATTCCTGAGGAGCGATTCATCTGTTCACCTGCGCTGTCAAGTTTTAATTTGTGACAGCAACGATTATAATTCGCGCTGCAGACGAGGCTGTGCCTTTCGGCATAAGAGAGACATTTCTTCCTACAAATGGAAAGGAGAAGTTATGGCAGGACCTCTTCGTCTGAAGCAAGAGCATGGTCCTATGGACCGCTCAGGTAGCTATACTTGTATAATATGACAGTCTTACTTTGTTTTAGATGTGTTCATATATGCAAATCTAACTATTTTGAATAACACTGATTTAGAAACTTTTTCTGTAATTTCATGGTTAGTATTCTGCAAGAGGGTATGCATTTACTACCCTCTGAACATGCCAAAACACTTCATTTTCCCTTCATTGCTCCTGGTGATGTGAGGTCCAGTGCTTTCTAGGATCATTTTGAAGAAAAATAGAGGCAAAAGGAGGTATTTGCGAAGCGATGGGGATTCTGAAGTGATTTTGGAGCGTGTTGCGCAGGCCCGGATTACCCATAAGGCCAAGGCCTAGGAGTGCAGGCCTAGGAGGGCGCCAAATCACGGACCAAACCCCCCCTCTTTCTCTTCTTCCTTCCTTCCCCCTTCCCCCACATCCGAGAGGGGGCGGGGGCCGCCGCAGGAGGGTGGGGGTGGCGCCCCGGCGTCCTGCGCAGCGCCCGCCCCTTTTTGGCTGCCAATTGTGCGCCTCTCCCGCAACCAACCTGTGGGGCTGGGTGACGTCAGGCGTGACAGCGAGGGCGAGGAGGAAGAGGCAGAGGGAAGCCGCGGCCTCTGCCTCCTCCGCCATGTTCCTGGGTGCCGCAGCGGCCACCCCGGGGCCTTTCCTTCCTCTTCCTTCTCCGAGGAGGAGGAGGAAGGGAAGCACACGGGGCTGCTGCCACGCATGCGCGGTACCCAGGAACATGATGGAGGACGCTGCAGCGCTCGCGCCCTGCCATGCATGCGCGGGGGCGGGGCTTCCAAAGTGTGGCCTAGGGCACCTCAAACAGTTAATCCGGGCCTTGTGTTGGGATGTGATTTTCAGCTGATTTTTGCCTGAAATTATAATTTTTGTGGTGCTTGAGATCCTGCCAGACACACATTCCTGCTGAAGACAATATTCTAGGAGGTAAAAAAAAGAAAAGCCATTGTCGGTAGCCTTCAAGAGTGACAATTCTCTCTTCAGACAAAGCACTCTTCCTGTCCTGCATTCTTTTTCCCAGCCTCCCAAAAAGTTTACAAAAACCATGCAGGATCAGATCACTTTTCTTTTAAATGTGGGAGGGGGGATTCAGAGGCCTTTGGAACACGTAGGTGTTGTACGTTCCCTGCTCTTCTTTAATCAGATTAAGAATTGACAATAGGCAGTTTCTCCTCCTCTATTCAGCACCATTCAATTCTAAAAAGTTGACTGAAGTATGTATACTGCCAAGTTCATGCAGGATTTAAGTGTATGTGTAGTGTATTACAAAGAAAATGGAACTCTGGGTCACATGTAAATTGTCCTGTTTTGTGACCCTGGGACTCTGCCAGACATACAACCCAGCAGTAACTACGATAATACGGTAGTATATCTACTCCTAGCTACGTATCTACACACAAAAAGGGGAAAGAGTCAACAAAGACTCATGTGTTAGAGAAAGAAATAATAATCTCTCTCATGGGTCTGTATTTCTCAATAAGCATCTACAATTCTCCAAAAATATCACAATGTCTTCAGGTAACAGTACACAGGGTGTGGGAGGGGAACCTCCCTGAAATAATAACTCAAAGTTCCAGTTCATAAGATTGTTGCTTACTCACGCTTCTAAATATAGTCCCGTGTTCAGTGTCAAGTCTCGTTTGGCCAAATGAAAAACATATTGTATTCCCAAAGTTGGTGTTTACGGATGATAAATCCCCACAATATTTGTAATCCACACGTTCCGGTCTGGTTCTGAACGTGTCCGGGCGGCGTGAAGAAACAATAATCCACAAAGAAATACGGAGGAGAGTATAATCCGCACTCCACACGCTGCGCCTTCGCTTGTGTCTCGCCTTACGGGAAAAGATGCATGGATCCAGCCCGTTTCGTAGATGTGACTTCCTCAGGGCAGTCCCAAGCTCATCATTCCACAATATATGGTTTCATATACCAATTTTGAAGAATTATAGATGCTTATTGAGAAATACAAACTCATGAGATTATTTCTTTCTCTAACACATGAGTCTTTGTTGACTCTTTCTTTCCTCTTTTTGTGTGTAGATACAACCCAGCAGAACACAGTATTTCAGATAGAGAGCTGCCACCCTCTGGAGTCTTCAGGAATGACGATTCCTCTTTTTGACTGGATGCACTCCCAGCCCTCACTTTCTTTTGCTATACCTCTCCAAATGAGTTTTTAGAAAATCCAGGACCTTGAGATGAAAATTTGCCCCCCAGACAACTCACTAGGCTTTGCCGTGCTCTATTATGCCGCCATGCCCTTTGTGTACCACATTTTAACTCTCCATTTGTCTTTTGCTTTCTATATGCAGATGTGTCCATTCCAATTTATCCTGAAGAAAGCCAGAACACACAGACCAACAGCATGTACACCCTTACAGCTGCTGTTCTGGTTATGAATGCTGTCCTCCTGGTTGGTTTGGCAGTAAAACATTTCATCAGTCGAGAATCAGGATACCGATATCAGAAAGTGCAGGGCTATTAATATGGCTTTTCAATTAACTGTACTTTTCATCTCCCATGTCTTTATAAACATGCATTTAAAGACTGTATTCTCCGTGCCCTTCCCTTCCCTTAAATACTAGTTAGTTAAAATAGATAAATTTTAGTAGACAGGAATACTGCACAGATACTGGCTGTAAGTTTAAGGAAAAAATATATATGGGAAAGCATCTGGTCAATGAGCTATAAAAGACTTGGACCTAAATCCAATTGCTAGAAAGCCAAGATAATATGCATGAGTCTTAACATCCATTTAGACTTGATTCAACGTTTTAATGAACTTTATAGAAGTAAATTTTCCCATCTACTCCTCTTTTCTCAACCGTATGTCATAATCTACTATTCTCAGAAGTGCTCCCCGCAACTCTTAGGTGAAGTTTCTCAGGAAACACAAGTGGGGAGCTAAAGATTGGGCACTTTCCTTCCCCAAGTTCAATGTATTTCATCTTCTACTTTTACATTTTGTTGTTGTTTATTCGTTCAGTCGCTTCGGACTCTTTGTGACCTCATGGACCAGCCCATGCCAAGCTCCCTGTTGGCCGTTGCCACCCCCAGCCCCTTCAAGGTCAAGCCAGTCACTTCAAGGATACCATCCATCCGTCTTGTCTTTGTCGGCCCCTCTTTCTTTTTCCTTCCATTTTTCCCAGCATCACTATCTTCTCCAAGCTTTCCTCTCTTCTCATTATGTGGCCAAAGTACTTCATCTTTGCCTCTAATATCTTTCCCTTCAGTGAGCACCCGGCTTTTAAATATGAGCCTATTAACAGCTGCTTGATGCTATTTAGTTTTCTAAGCCTATGAATTCAGAAATAGTCCGCTCTTCTCCAACAGAAACTTTGCCAGTTCCTATAGCAATATTATGAAAATTCTCACCACCTTATGAGGAATACTGATTCTGGTACATTATGTTTGAATATGCAGGGATTGTTGAGAAAAGAGATGTGTGGAAACTGAGCAATTAGTTTGTTGTCATCTGCAGAGATATCTTGAAATATTCTACAGTGTATAAACCAGGGGTGCCCACACTTTTTCAGCTTGCGAGCTACTTATAATAAAACCAAGTCAGAAAGATCTACCTTCCGCGCACACGCCTCCCGCACTGCGCACCGTCCACGTTTGCTTCCGGACGAGAGAGCAGGGCAGAGCAGGGGGAGGGGCTTGGCATGGCCTGGCTCCGTCCCCCTCTGGCTTCAGCTCTAGCAGCAGCTGCTCCAGCCTTGAGGAGGGCAGGGCCAAGCCAGTGGTGGCATAGCTAGCACAAGGCTGGCTTGGCCCTGCCCTCAAGGCTGCTGCAGCTGCTGGGAGTGCCGAAGCCGAGGGAGGGGGCGGGGCTTGGTGTGGCTTGGCTCCGCCCCCTCTGAGAAGCGCCCCATCCGGCTGTGATTGACCTCCTTCGGTCCCGCAATCGACTGGTCGATCACGATCTGAGCAGCTCTGGTATAAACCATGCTACATTAGGAGGTCTTGGAATAAAAGACCAATAATAAATAAATCAAATTTGATTCTTGACGGGTTTTAACACTATCCTATATAAAAAATGAAAGATAATAGGTGGATATTAACAAAGCTGCAAATTGCTTTATTTAGAGTGCATCTCAAAGGATTCAATACAATGTTGACAAATATCCCAGAAAAGTAACCTTTTCAATGTTTATGAATAAATAAGTCATAAGCAGATGTTAAAAAAATCCCTCAACTGTAAAAAAAATATTGGTGTATTTTGTAAGTTACAGATACTCAAATACTAACATTAGTGTACAACACTGACAAAGTTACAGTAAACAAACAAATATGAATCCCAGGGTTTTCAAATATTTACAAGCTCCAAAGCCTAATGCTTTGAAAAGCTTGCAAAATAAATACTTGATTTACAGAACATGGAGGTTAAGGTCTTCCATTTTTCAAAGAAATACCTACGTCTTCCCATCTGTGTGTTCTTCCCTGAAAGGCTCAGGTTCTTGTGCAACAATACTGTGAACCGGAACCAAATCCATTATTGCAGCAATTTTATTATCAACACGTTCTTGTAGTTTCTGCATATGCAGATCAATATAGTCCATCAATCTCTTCTCCATCAGTTCCATCTTTTTGGAGATGATCTTTTCCAAGTGCAGGCAAACAGGCTGTTGATCTATACTGCAGGAAACAGACACAGGAGAAATCAGTTGGACAGACTATCAGGCTTGACAAGCATGGCACTTATGTGATAGGATGGCCTCGCTGGTGTTTTCAGCAACAAGTATGCAGTACTGTACTTTCACTGATACTGGAAATAATAAATAGTCAACATGACTCACAGCCATGATTATCTTCTTACATGAAAGTCATTGTGGTGGCAATCCAAATGACTGTGTTTAATCTTCTTCAAGTCCTAAACTGTTTGGTCACTTTTCATTTTGTGGTCATCAACAATACTATCCTCTAGGGGTGGTTGATCCATAAAAAATTGTTTCTAAACTCGTTGGGGGGGTTGCCGCTGTTGTTTTGAAATAGAAAGTGTTCGAAAAATTTTGTAAAAATTTTGAAATTGTAACGTAATAACGAAATTCGTTATTATTTCATTATTGCTGCCACGCATGTGCAGTGCACAGGGGATGCCCACCTCCACGCCTCCTCGCCAGCTCAGAACCCACAATATCTCTAACGCGGGTTGATTCTCAGCTGGCGAGGAGCGATGCTGTGCATGCCTTCCACTCGCCTCTCGCCAGCTGACAACCAAACAGGGGTTATCTTTAACCCGCGTTTGGTTGGTAGCTGCCGAGAGGAGAGTGGAGGGTGCTGCCTTCCACTCGCCTCTCGCCAGCTGACAACCGAATGGGGATTATCTTTAACCCCCATTTGGTTGTCTGCTGGTGAGAGGAGAATGGAGGGTGCTGCTGGCCTCCACTCTCCTCTGGCCAGCTGAGAGCTGAGGCAGGTTACCTTTAACCCACCTCAGTTCTCAACTGGCAAGAGAAGACTGGAGGCCAGCAGCACCCTCCACTCTCCTCTGGCCAGCTGAGGCGGGTTATCTTTAACCCGCCTCAGCTCTAGCTGGCCAGAGGAGAGTGGAGGGTGCTGCCTTGCACCCCCCCCCCCCTGTCGCCAGCTGACACCCAAACAGGGATTATCTTTAACCCCGTTTGGGTGTCAGCTGGCCAGAGGAGATTGGAGGTGTTAGGTCCAAGGCGGAGGGAAGCCAATCTGCTCCAAAGTGGGTTAAAACACCCACTTTGGAGCGGAGTGGCTTCCCTTAGCGTTGGACCCTAACGCAGGGGAAGCCAATCCACTCCAAAGTGGGTGTTTAACCCAATTTGGAGTGGATTGGCTTCCCCTGCGTTAGGTCTAGCGTTAGTGGATTAAAACACCCACTTTGGAGCGAATTGGCTTTCCTCCACATTGGACCTAAGGCGCCCTTCAGACACCCAAACGGGGGTTAAAGATAACCCCCATTTGGGCTTAGAAGCCCATGCCTTCTCCCTGATCTGAAGGGCACCTTTCAGATGTGGAGGGTGCTGCCCTCCGCTCTCCTCTCGCCAACTGACAACCAAATGCGGGTTAAAGATAAAGGGCGGAAACAACATAATGTGCCCTTTACAGAAATGGCTGACCCAGTTTCGATTTAGAAAGGTCACTTCCGGGTTGCTGGCTGTGGGTCAAATTAGGGTCTAAATTGATTTTAATACGAAATAATGGTTTTCTAAGGATAACGACTGGAGATATCCACCCCTACTATCCTCTATTATTTTGTCCCATTGTCACATAAAATTTGACTACACAAATACAAGCAGTCCCCAGTTACAAACATCACAAAATGTTGGTCTAAGCCAAAGCGTGTCTGTATCTCTCCCTCTTCTTTCCTTTCCTTCACGTCCTTTCCCTTTCCTTTATGTCTGTATCTCTCCCCTTCCTTTACTTTGTGTCTGTACCTCTCACTCCACCTCTCCTTTCCTTCCTGCCTGACAGCAATTGCCATGGCTCGATGCTATTTTGTGTGTCTGTGTCAGGAGAGACTTGAGAAACTGCAAGTTGCTTCTGGTGTGAGAGAATTGGTCATCTGCAAGGACATTGCCCAGGGGACGTCTGGATGCTTGATATTTTATCATCCTTGTGGGAGGCTTCTCTTGTGTCCTCGCATGAGGAGTTGGAGCTGATAGAGGGAGCTCAATCCGCTCTCCTCGGATTTAAACCGCTGAACTACTATGCAGCAGCATTTTTTGGCAGGGATGGTAAAATACCTTGTAAACCCACAGTCCTCAGGATTCCAGAGCATTGAGCCAGGACAGTTAAAGCGATGCCAAGCTGCATTCAGTCTACAGCCCAGATGTCCCCTCACCCAAATTTCTGAGGCAGGAGAAACAGGAGAGGGGCCTTCAGAGAAAGGTTGCCTATTTCTCTGATTTTCTTTTCAATTGCTGGAATTTTTAGTATTCTAAAACATTTGTTTTTAAAGAAGGAATTCTAAGCATGCAGAAACTGTAATGCACACCTTCTTTCTCCAAATTACAAAGATTGTGCTTTTTGCTGTTGTGCATTACACCCTAGGAGGTGGCGATATTTCCCTCGTTCGCCAGCCAGCAACGTGCACTAGACTTTTCCCAACTTACACAAAAATGTACCTGTTCCGACATATATAACTTCAACTTCATAACTTGGTAACTGCTTGTAATCAGAAGGAGGGTACACATTTAAATGCCATACTACATCACATAATAGTCACACTTTTTCCCGAAAAAAGGGGGTGCGGCTATTATGTGATGGCCACTATTATGTGGTGAAAGGCTCCTTTTGAGGTGCTCTTTTCACTGTGTAATAGTCCCTTTATGGGCACAGCTGCATGGGCAGGTCAACCTGGGCAAGTGAACTAAGGGTGCGACTATTGTGCAATGGCGACTATTATACGATGAAATATGGTAAGTAAAAGTAGTAACCAAACACAATGGAAGGGTCCTACAATACAAATTATTATTCAAATAGAGTAAAAGTAGTACTCAGCATACACAAATAGATGCCTGATTGTTAAAACAGAATCTCAGAGAGCTGTCACAGTGATATGCCCACTTCTTCAGCCAACATGGGTATAAAACAGACCTGGGCATCTTGCGGCCCACGGGCCAGGTGTGGCCCGCCGGCCGATTCTGACCAGTCCAGGGAGAAGGGTGTTGGGGGCGGGGCAATTTCTGCAAGAGGAAGGCCTGCCGCTGCCACCATCCCATCGCGGGCTGTGGGGCCTGTGTTGGCAGACAGCCCGCCGCTCCGGAGAACGATTATACGATGAAATATCGCCAGGGCGATCAGCCACCGCAGGTTTTAGACTGCTCCCACTGCAGGCCTGGATCGCCTCCCGGGATGGCACGCACTCCAAAGCCGGGATGGCAGGCACTCAATGGCAGGGCGATCAGCCGATCGGGAACACCTCTGCTGGAATGGCTGGGGGCGAGAGCGGGTGGAGGCCTGCAGCCTCCAATCGTCCTCTACTCTGCTCTGCTGCGGTCCTCTTTGCCATCCTCTGGGCTGGGTCCATTGGGCCATTCCATCTTGGGATTCTTCCTCTCTTGAGGATGTCAGCCTCCATCTTGGTTCGCACCTTGTCTTCTTGGATTTCATTTCATTTTATTTTAGTGGTTTTTATTATTATTTTATAATAATTTTATTATAATAATATAATAAATAATATAATATGTTATATTATAATTTCAATATATTATGTCTATATATATACTATAACATAATTATGCTATTAATACTAATAATATATATTTATTGATATATTAATATGTTAATATTAATTATGTGTAATATATAGTAAATATAGTAAATAAATAATGTAGATATAGAATGCCATCCAGCCTTTAGGTGCGGCCCTCCATAATACTTTTTGGCTCTCGTGTGGCCCCTTGGAGAAAAAAAAGCCCACCCCTGGTATAAAAGGAAGCATTTGACTACGTCATAGTAAATGCTTAAATGGTTAGTCTTCCCTACATCTCTCGTCATCAAAGAGGGATGTATTTAGTGGAATGACAGATCACCACCCTAAAACCTTGAATGCTTTTAGTTCCCAAACATCCGAGAATCCAACAATATTAACAAGGATAAACCTTATGAATGATCTACGTCAGTTATCTGGTAAGCTATTATCTCATTCTACCACATAGAGGCTGTTGCCAGGATAAAAAATGTATGACATTAACATATCAAAACCTACCTAATAGTTTGTATCCCATCATCTTCAGATAGAGTGTTGTTCTCACAGCGCTTGTTCCTTTCATCTATTCGTAGACGATTCACCTGACCACAAATAGATTGAAGAAATGGAAGCAGCGGTGTGCTTGCATTTCTATTTCCTTGCTCTTCTAAAAATGATGACACTAAACCTTTAAAGTCATTTTGCAAAACTATTGCACTAGGCTCAGAAGCCTGATGTCCTGAAGGAACCTCCATATTGGAATGGTGTTTGTTCCTATCAATGTTTAAATCTTCTGTAAGCATTCCAGCTGCCGAGTTATCATTTAGAAGAGAAAGATTATTGTGCCGGTCGTCCAATCTTCCCAGATTGGCTGCCTTTTTCAATCCATCAACAGTATGGTTGTTTCCAAGTGCAAGTCCATTTCTTCCCAAAATATTTTGTAACTTGCCTCCAAAAGGAAGTCCATTCTAATGGAAATAAAATGTGCAAATGTATTCAAAATTCAAAAACAAACCAAATAAGCAAATCTATGAAACTCAACAGTCATCTCACCAATTTGGGCTTCCCCACCTGGGGCTCATAATCATTTCACTGGCATTTATAACATTCATCTAGTGCAGGTATGGGCAAACTCCGGCCCAGGGGCCGGATGCGGCCCCTTGGGCTCTTTTCTCAGGTCCTCCTCTCTCACACCATCCTATCCTATCCTTCTTTCTCTTACTTCCCTCCTTCCCTCCATTCCTTCTTTGCTTACCTCCCACTTTCTACCTCCCCCCCTTCCTTTCTTCCCTTCCACCCTTTTGTCCTTCTTCCCTCCCTTCCCCCCCTCTTTTTCTCCTTCCTTCCTTCCTTCTTTCCCTTTTGCCTTTCCTTCCTTCTCTCTTTTCTCCCTCCCTCAATTCCCTTCTATCCCTCTCTTCCTCCATCCATCCCCCCCTCCCTTCTTTTCCTTCCTCCTTTCCTCCTGGAGAATGTTTAGCTGGGAGAAGAGAAGTTAGAGAGGGAACATGCGAACCCTGTTTCAAGATGTAAAAGAGTGTCCCATCTATTCCTTCATCTTTCATAAAAGACATTTAATACTCAATATGTCATAAAACATAGCTTACCTGCTGTTGAACACGAACCATATCCAGGAGCTGTTGAGCCCCAGGTGATAATCTGGATCCCATAGATTCCATAATAGTTTGCACTTTGCCCAGGTCTATTCCTGATCCAAGGGCAGCCAAGTCTGGCACAGCCTTTTTAGAAACTGATTTGACTAGTACTATGATTTTACTGAGGAGAACTCTCCGTTTTTTCACTGATGGAAAGTAACTGGTTTAAAAAAAGAAAGAAAATACACACACACAAATGAATGCATGAAACCAATAGATTAACTTGTTAATTACGTTGATATAATGCAATGGACTATAGGGGACTTTTTAAAATATTATTATGGAATCAATGTCTAGGGCCATGTTTACAAGTCATACCAAAACATAGTGTAGTGCAGGGGTGCCCACACTTTTTCAGCATGCGAGCTATTTATATAAAAACTAAGTCAGAAAGATCTACCTACCTTCTCAAGGCTGGAGAGGGGAGGGGGCAGGGCTTGGCCAGAGGGGGTGGAGCCAGGCCACACCAAGCCCTGCCCCTGCCCCTCTGGCTTTGGAGCTCCCAGCAGCTTTTCCAGGCTTGAGGATGGCAATGCCAAGCTAGTGGTGACATAGCTAGCACAAGGCTGGCTTGGCACTGCCATCCTCAAGCCTGGAGAAGCTGCTGGTAGAGCAGAAGCCACAGGGGGCGGAGCCAGGCCGCGCCAAGCCCCGCCCCCTCTGGCTTTGGAGCTCCCAGCAGCTTCTCTAGGCTTGAGGATGGCAATGCCAAGCCAGTGGTGGCATAGCTAGCACAAGGCTGGCTTGGCCCTGCCCTCCACAAACCTGGAGCAGCTGCTGGGAGTGCCGAAGCCGGGAGGGGGCGGAGCTTGGCACGGCCTGGCTCCGCCCTCTCTGAGAAGCACCCCATCCGACTGGGATCGATCTCCTTCGGTCCCGGGATCGACTGGTCAATCGCGATCGACTTTCTGGGCAGTCCTGGTATAGTGTGACACAGGTGTGCAAGAATAAAGGTAAAGATAAAGGTTTCCTCTTGATATTAAGTATAGTCGTGTCCAACTCTGGGGAGTAGGGATCATCTCCATTTCTAAGTAGAAGAGTCGCCGTTGTCCGTAGACGCCTCCAAGGTCATGTGGCCAGCATAAGACATAGCTAACATTGTAGCTCACTTTCTTCCTTCTGTGTAGCTGGGAGAATTGAGAATCATGCAATTCTGAATAACTACAGCTTGCATTGCACTCCAGATGTGGGAAATCTTAACCATCCTGTCCCACCTGAATGCCTTTCAGATGATTGAGACTATAGCTCCTGTCATCCACATCTAGCAAGGCAAGGTTGATGGAACTTAAATAGTCCAAAATGAAAGACATCAAGTTGGGGAAGACTAACTACTGAGAGGGTACCTACAAGAAAGAATGAATCTAAATAAGGAAAATGGAGTGGGCAAATAGATCAAAAAAATTAATTTTATTCAGCAACCAAGTTGTGTGTTCAAAACAAACAACAGGAACATAGAAAGCTTACAATGAGTAAGCCCATTCAGCCCAGTATTGCCAGCCTTGACTGACTGCTGTGCTCGAGGCACACCTTTTCCTACTTAAAAATTGTATTTCCATCCAAGTACTAACCAGGATGTTTAGTTTCTGAAATCAAATGAAACCATGTTTGCTCAGGATGGCATAGCAACTCAATAATCGAGGATGGATTATGAAGTAAAGCTGGCAGAGGTGTAAAGATTCTCCTACTTCTGCATCTCACTAGGTTATTAAATGCTCAGTAGTTGTAAAGATGATCTACTCTGCTTGCCTTGTCATTTTATTTTGTTTAACTTTTGCCTTACCTAAAACTTTTCTGATGTATAAAATATATTCATTTTGATATTGCAGGTAACGAAACAACAACCATATTTATAGAAATAAGATATTCAATGCTAAAAGAAATCTCGTTATAAAATTCCATCTTTTTATATATTCCAGCATTCAAAACTGAAAACAGGGCAAGACACAGTATTTTTATTTTATGTATTACTATCTTCCTTTTAAAAAGTAAATCAGTACTAATATTGCAGAAAGTAACTTCTTACCTTAATCTTACAAGAGACTGTGGAGCAATCCAGTTTAAGATACTTTTTGTATAATGTAACATGGTCATTTTTGCT
Source organism: Anolis apletophallus (assembly GCA_030556195.1). Taxonomy (NCBI): domain Eukaryota; kingdom Metazoa; phylum Chordata; class Lepidosauria; order Squamata; family Anolidae; genus Anolis; species Anolis apletophallus. Next base: position 92,964,544 of record JARBWK010000010.1, read on the forward strand.
AGAAAATAAAATAAGTGAGCTGTGAAAAAGACGACACTAATACTATAACAATTTAACAGCATTTCACACCAAAAAAAACCCACCACAAGACAGCAGAGTGTGCTGTTATTTTTAAAAGATATTGATTACTATAATACAGGGGTGCCCACACTTTTTCAGCATGCGAGCTACTTATAATAAAACCAAGTCAGAAAGATCTACCGAGAGAGAAGCAGGGCGGAGCAGGGGGAGGGAGCGGGGCTTGGCGCGGCATGGCTCCGCCCCCCTCTGGCTTTAGCTCTACCACAGCTTCTCCAGGCTTGAGGAGGGTAGTGCCAAGCCAGTGGTGGCATATCTAGTCACTACTGGCTTGGCACCTCAAGCCTGGAGAGGCTGTGGAGAAGCTGTGGCTTGGCATGGCATTGAAGCCTGGGAGGGGGGGCTTCCAGGCATGGCTCCAGTGGTGGCCTCTAGCCAACTGGTGCCCTATCTGGAGAAGCTGGGATCGGCCTCGGGGCTTGGCATGGCTCAGCCCCGGATCGACCAGTCGATCACGATTGACTTCCTGGGCAGCCCTGCTATAATATCTTAATAAAATGTTGGTCAGTAAAAAGCAACATTTTTACAAATGCTTGAACAATTCAATAATTCAATAGTTCAACAGTCCAATAATTCTGCCAGCTTCCATGTGGTCAGTATTGACGTAAACGTAGCGAAAACAATTATAGGCTGAACATCCTTTATCTGGAAATTCAAAATACTCCCAGATCCAAAATTGTTCACATGCCATCTTATATAGTAACACCTTGGTTTACTTCAGGCACAGAATTATTACAAATCTGTTCTGTATACCTTTATAAAGCCAGGTGAACGGAAATTGCAGCCACTTTCACAGGCCACACCGACCAGCGCTGGTGATGGACCTGCACCAAACTTGGTACACATAACCCCCTAACCCCCTTTACGTTCTGGTGCGGTTCGGGGGACATGACCCACGGATTATGGGATTTGTAGTACTTTCAAACACTTTGGTTCCCACAGAGCACTGAGGCCACCAAAAAGGACCAATACAGACCACACTTAGCACACACAGCCCCCATGACCCACTCTATGTTCTGGTGCAGTTTGGAGGAGGGTGGACCATGGATGATGGGACTTGAAGTACCTCTACTCACTTCCCAAGTCTGCTGCGACCCTCATCCAATTACTGATCGAGACCACACTTGGCACACATAACCCCCATGACTGGCTTCCCGTCTTGGTGAGGTTCGGGGGAGGACTGACAATGGATGATGGGATTTGTAGTACTTTCACACCCCTCTGTTCCCACAGACCACTGCGGCCCCCAACAAACACCGAGAAAGACCACACTTGGCACACAGAGCCCCAGTGACCCACTCTACATCCTACTGAAGTTTGGAGGGGGGCAGAACATGGATGATGGGACTTGCAGTACCTTCCCTCACTTTCCAAGCCTGCTACAAACCTAATCCAATGACTGATCAACATCAAACCTGGCACAGAGAGCCCTCATGACCCACTCTACATCCTGGTGCTGTTTCGTGTGAGACGGACCACGGATGATGGGACTTGAAGTACCTTCACTCACTTCCTAAAAACAATGCAACCCTCATCCATTCACCAATACAGACCAAACTTAGCACACAGAGCCCCCATGACCCAATCTACATCCTACTACACTTTGGGGAGGGTGGACCAGAGATTATGGGACTTGCACTACCTTCAGTAATTTCATGATACCACTACAACTCTCAATAATGATGAATCAAGACCAAACTTGGCACACAGAGCACCCATGACCCACTCTACATCCTGCTGCACTTCTCAAATGACCCGGGCACCGCCGGGTCCCCAAGCTAGTATTGAATAAAACTGCCTCCATGCTAAGTGCAATATATCTATAGTTATATCATAAGTTAATTTTGTAATAACACCTGAGTCCCATCTCCATGTCTCTGTCTGGCATTATTTTGTGAACGAAGATTCTTAGGAAGGACTCATCCCACGCTTTCTACAAGCGCATTGATGACCAAGGAGGTTGGATGTGCCCTTCGAGAGGGCAGCATACACAGAACTGGCCTCACCCTTTAAACCAAAGGTTCGTCTGCTGGGTCCTAGCAAGCTTGGATGGTGGCAATGAGGTCCTCAGGTCATAGGTTTGATTTCAGTTTCCTTCTCTAGATGGTTGACCTTACAGGGTTAGACAAGCACCATCTGCCCGCGTTTGAAATTAGAGTTTTCCTTCTCTTAGGATGGTTGCCAAAAGACTATAGAGTCTCCATCCTGACCTTTGACACTCTTTGTCAGACCCTTCGGTTGTGACCTGTCTGGCATGGGAGGCCCTACCTGTGGCTATTATGCCACCGCCAGCATAGCTCACAACTAGGGTATGCAAGCCTCTCCCCTGCAACAAGGGGGTACCAATGGAGAGGTATCTCCATGAACATAGATGCAAATATAGTAAAGGTTTCCCCTGACATTAAGTCTAGTCGCGTCCGACTCTGGGGGGTTGTGCTCATCTCCATTTCTAAGCTGAAAAGCCAGCGTTGTCCGTAGACACCTCAAAGGTCATGACTGCATGGAGTGCTGGTACCTTCCTGCAGAAGCAGTATATATTCATCTACTCACATTTGCATGTTTTCAAACTGCTAGGCTGGCAGAAGCTAGGGCTACCAGTGGGAGTTCACCCCACTCCCTAGATTCAAACCACAAACCTTTCGGTAAGCAAGTTCAGAAGCTCAGCAGTTTATCCCGCTGTACTACCAGGGGGCCCCATATGCAAATATAAGTATTTCATAATCTGAAAAAACCAAAACCCAAAACTGTTTCTAAACTTATACATCAGTATATAGAGTTAATATCTTGTCAGACTAGTAAAAATGTTTGAGTTAGTAATATTTGTATAGTCATGTGAAAGAATGCATATCACATCACTAGCGTACAGATTGTTTCCATAAACAAACTGACAAAACTACTGACCTATCATGTTCTATAGTGCAGATTTTTTCTCCCCTCGCTGTTCCGCAGTATTCTTCCCCAATGTAGACTTCCATGTTCCGTGCCTCACTCACAATGCCAAGACCAACAATTTCTTCCGATCCATAGGCGTCACAGTGCAAGTATAGGGAGCATGGAGTATTGTTGTCAGGGTTTAAACGTCTTTCAAGAACAACAATGTTTTCACTAGAAGGTGGGGAAGAAGTCAACTTAAATCTTAAGAATTCCATGCAAATAAACATCACTACATTTAAACACAATTTGTTGCTATGTCAGAAATGACCTGAAGGCACACAACAATAAAACTGTAATATGTTTAGCAGTGCAAACTATCCATTCTGGGGGGAATTTTGTTGGTTATGGGGGCTCTATGTGGGAAGTTTAGCCCAATTCTATCGTTGATGGGGTTCAGAATGCTCTTTGATTGTAGATGAACTATAAATCCCAGCAACTACAACTAATGTCAACTCTATTTTCCCCAAACTCCACCAGTGTTTACACTTGGGCATATTGAGTATTCGTGCCAAGTTTGGTCCAGATCCATCATTGTTTGAGTCCATAGTGCTCTCTGGATGTAGGTGAACTACAACTCCCAAACTCAAGGTCAATGCCCACCAAACGCTCCCAGTATTTTCTGTTGGTCAAGGAAGTTCTTTGTGCCAAGTTTGGTTCAATTCCATTGTTGCTGGAGTTCAGAATGCTCTTTGATTGTAGGTGAACTATAAATCCCAGCAACTGCAACTCCAACATAACAAAATCAATTCCCCACCCCAACCCCACTAGTATTCAAATTTGGGCACATCAGGTATTTGTGCCCAATTTGGTTCAGTGAATGAAAATACATCTTGCATATCAGATATGAACATCACGATTCATAACAGTAGCAACATGATAGTTATGAAGTAGCCATGAAACTATGGTTGGGGGTCACCACAACATGAGGAACTGTACTAAGGGGTCACGGCATTAGGAAGGTTGAGAACCACTGATCTAAGGGAATCCCACACCTTGTGTGACTGTGGAGCAGAACAGACAACTCCGCATCTGCATGCCTGTCCACTGTGCCCTGCCTCATGTACAGAGGAGGAATTGTTGGAGGCTACAGACAATGCCGTTGCTGTTGCCCGTTTTTGGTCAAAAGAGATTTAGCCGTCTGTGTGCCTTTTATTTTAATCAGTTTTTATACTAATTTTATGCAATGCTTTTGATATGAAATAAATAAAATATGTGAACGTGGCTATCACTATGAAGTCCACTCTCAGGGCCTTTCCACACAGCAATGTAACCCAGAATATGAAGGCAGAAAATCCCACAATATCTGTTTGAACTGGAATATCTGAGTCCCTTGGCTTTTCTTTGTGAATGAGGATTCAGGAAGGACTCATCCCACGCTTTCTACAAGCGCATTGATGACTAAGAAGGCAAATCCGAGATAGGCAAGCCCGGTTGCAGAAAGCACAGCAGAAAGTCTCCTTGGGTGATGTTGTTTCCAAGTTGCAGTTCTTTTTGCGTTGTCATTTCTCTTCGAGACCCATTCGGCATGTCTTCTCGAAAGAGGCTGCAGCATTGTGGATAGTGCGTCTCCATGCCTCCCGATGTGAGGCCAGGGTGGACCATTGTTGGTGATCAATCTGGCTGAGCCTGAGATGTTGTTTCAGGGAGTCCTTATATCTCTTTTTGAGGGCGCCTCTCTTGCGCTGACCCGTGGCGAATTCACCATAGAGTAGTATCTTTGGGAGGCGGTGGTCCTCCATCCTTGCCCAGCGCAGCTGTGTTCTCAATAGCGTGGCCTCAACGCTGGTGATCCCTGCTTGCTCAAGAACAGCAACATTCGTCACATAGTCAGTCCAGTGTACATTTAGGATTGAGCGAAGATAGCGCTGATGAAAGCGTTCGAGGAGTCATAGGTGATGGCGATAGGTGACCCATGTTTCAGACCCATAGAGGAGAATAGACAGTACGATAGCTCTGTACACACTGGTTTTGGTGCTTTGCCTCAGGTGCTTGTTGCTCCAGACTCTTTTGTGAAGCCTTCCGAATGCACCATATGCCTTTGCTAATCTGTGATCTATCTCTTTGTCAATCTCGGCATCTGAAGAGATGATGCTTCCCAGGTAGGTGAACTGCTGAACTGACTTAAGCTCGGATTTGCCTATGCGGACGTGGGGATGATGGTGTTCTTCCTGTAGTGCAGGCTGGTAGAGGACTTCAATTTCCTTCAGGCTGACTTCCATATATTCCAGTTCAAAGCAGATAGTATGGGATTTTATTCAGCTATGCGGAAGGGGCCTAGGGTTCCTTCTACACTGCCGTATAATGCTTGCTGATCCTCAAAGCAGAGTATCCAAATGATCTGCCTTGAACCGGATTATATGAGTCTACACTGCCATACAATCCAGTCCAAAGCAGAAAATATGGTACAGAAGGGGCCTCAGCCTTCTTTTCTCCCAGCTCTCTGAACTGCTCTTCGTAGGCCTTGAAATCCAGGCTGAGGCTCAATGGGTTCGCCCTTCCAGCCTGCCAATAGCCTTCCTGAAGGGCTCTTGAAGGCAGGCCTTCCCAGGTTCCTCACCCTTCCTCCTTCTCCCAGGAGCCCAGCTCTCCTTCCGGGACGAGGCGCACCACGCTGGCCAGCTCAGGCAAGCACTCCCAGGAGCAGGCCAAGGAGAGGCGCGGGCCGCCGGCGAGCGTGTCCCCTCCGCCGCCGGGAATCCCTTCTCCCTCCCGGGCCTTCCAGCTGCTCCCGCTCGCCATGGCCCACGGGGGGAAGCAGGCCCGGCGGCCTGGGAAAGAGCCGAGAATGCTCTGCAGCCGGAACTAAGCCTCGAAGCATCGCGTTGCTCGCCGGGCGTCATTGCGGATTGGACCGTCCCGCTGCTTCAGCCGGAGACTTCAACTCCCAGAAGCCTTTGCTGAGCTAAACAATACCCGGGAATTCTGGGAAGTGAAGTCCCGAAAGACTGGCAGCCCAAAGCTTGATTCTGATTGGACGACGGCTTGGAGTTCCTGGTTTTCAAGAGGAGGGAGCTCAAGGGAGGCTGTGGTTCAGAAGGGAGGCTGCAGCTGGTGGAGCATCGAGGCCCAGCCCCTCCCTTTCAGGACAGGAGAGGCAGGAGGGCATGCTGTGTTATACTCAGGTCTTCTTGTGTGTTTGGTGTGTGATTATTACAAGGTTGAATATCCCTTATCAGAAGTCTTTTGGTTTTAGGATCATTATTACTATTATTATTATTATTGATTTTGCATTATTTGCACACACACACACACACACACATATATATATATATCTTTGGTGCATCTTGAGCTGCTGAACTTGCTGACTGAAAGGTCGGTGGTTTGAATCCACAGGACGGGGTGAGCTCCCGTTGTTAGCCCCAGCTTCTGCCAACCTAGCAGTTCGAAAACATGCAAATGTGAGTAGATCAATAGGTACCGCTTCTGCGGGAAGGTAACAGTGCTCCATGCAGTCATGCCGGCCACATGACGGAGGTGTCTACGGACAACGCCGGCTCATTGGCTTAGAAATTGAGATGAGCACCAGTCCTCGGCTTTAGGATTATTCCTATTATTATGGATTTTGCATTATTTGCATATATATATATATATATATAAGAACATAAGAAGAGCCATGCTGAATCGGGCCTCAGCCCATCTAGTCCAGCATTCTGTGTCACACAGTGGCCCACTAGTTGTACGCAGGGATCTCTAGCAGAAAGGGGGCAAAACCCTCACCTGCTCCCGACCCCCACAACCAGTACCCGGGAAACATCCTGCCTGCCTCCATCAACACAGAGGTGGCACTTGGATGTCCATTTCAGTAACTACTGATTCCCTTGGTATCCATGAATCTGTCTAATCCTGCCTTGAAGCTGTCCAGGCTGACAGCTGTCACAACCTCCTCTGGAAGTGAGTTCCATAACCCAATGACCCTCTGGGTGAAGAAATATTTCCTTTATTAGTCCTAACTTTCCTACCTTGGAGCTTTAGGGAGTGCCCCTAGTCCTAGTGTTGTGTGACAGAGAAAATAGTTTTTCTTTATTCACCTTTTCTATCCCATGCATGATTTTACACACTTCGATCAAGTCACCGCTTAAACGCCGTCTTTCAAGGCTGAAAAGACCAAGGCGTTGCAACCTGATTTCATAAGGGAGCTGCTCCATCCCTTGGATCATTTTTGTTGCCCTTCTTTGTACCTTTTCCAGTTTCGTTATATCCTTCTTGAGGTGCGGTGACCAGAATTGTACACAGTACTCCAGATGTGGCCTCACCATAGATTTGTAGAGAGGCAATACAACATTTGCCGACCTATTTTCGATTCCCTTCCTGATCATGCCAAGCATAGAATTTGCTTTTTTCACTGCTGCAGCGCACTGGGTTGACATCTTCATTGAGCTGTCCACCAAAACCCCAAGATCCCTTTCCTGGTTTGTCTTAGAAAGCTTTGATCCCATCAGTTGATAAGTGTATTTGGGGTTCTTTGCCCCGATGTGCATGACTTTACACTTGTTTAGGTTAAAATGCATTTGCCACTTTGTTGCCCATTCACTCAATTTCGAGAGATCTTTATCTATATCTTTGGTGCATCATGAGTTGCTGAACTTGCTGACTGAAAGGTCAGTGGTTTGAATCCACAGGATGGGGTGAGCTCCCGTTGCTAGCCCCAGCTTCTGTGTTGTCGAAGGCTTTCATAACTAGAATCACTGGGTTGCTGTGAGTTTTTCGAGCTGAAGTTCATTTGTATTTCATATACACGCGATGTCCATTGCCTGAATGTAATTTTATACACAATATTTTGGGCACAAACTTAGTGTACATTGAACTATCAGAAAGCAAAGGTGTCAACATCTCGGCCACTGATGTGGACAATTTGGAGTATTTTGAAATTCTGTGTAAGGGATATTCAACCTGCTTTGGAGTGGAGTGCTGTTTTTAAATGGGTCCAGGGGAGAAAAGGTGTCAAATGATTTTATTCTCTGCTACAACTTGACTCCAGAACCACTAGGAATCCTGCTCTCCTTCCCTGCCTATTATTTCCTTGCTGGATTGAGTAACTGGGTCTCAGGGTGACCCCTTCCGTGTGGACCTGTGACTGCTTTGTTGTACATGCTCTTTAGTTTTTTACAGACATCCGACTTATAGCTGTCTCATAATTAACTGGAGTGAGACAACAGGAAGTGAGAGAAATCTACACCTCGGAAGGGAAATTTACTCCTGAAAGAGTAATCATGGGGAAAACATGTCTCCATTGCAGCTTTATCATTAATCCTTGTTTCCACGACAAGTCAATTTTTCAAAATCCAATTATCCTGGGGACAGAAGGTGAGGTGAAATCTGAGCAGAGACACAGACAGCAAAACAAGCACCACGGGGATTTTAACCCTTCCCTATGCTGTCCAAAGCTTTTAGAGAGAGATACACTTAAAATAAAGATGATGATGATGATCAAATTCTGACAGCTGAATTAACTGTCAGAGCTCTTCCAGCAGGTCATTCCACAGTTGTGGGGCAACCAATGAAAAGGTATTCTTAGTGACAGTTTCTAATCAAGTTTTGGCTAGTTGGAGTAAGTGTATATGGGAGGCAATCTTGGACCCAAACCATGTAGGCTTTTATAAGTCAAAACATAATGTATTTTTCAAGCTCTCCAAACTATCTGTAGTTTTTCTTTCTTCCTGAAATCCAAAACCTTGTGTCTGTCAAAAGCCCTATAGTTTTAGCTTCAAACCTAGTCTGAATCTGACACAAGCAAACCTCTGCTTACGACAGATTCTGTTTCCCCGCAGTCTCCCTAAATTGTGATTGGCTGCCTACATCCCAATTCTCAAAACTATGGAATCCTGGAAGTTTTAGTTTCATAAGTCCTTTAGCCTTCTCTACCAAGGAGTGTTGGTGCCTCACTAAACTATAATTTCCAGTATTCCATAGCAATCCATAGTATTGAGCCATGGCGGTTAAATTCCTCAATTTTACAGTGTAAATTGAAAAGTGAGAAATCTCCACATTTCAGAAAGGATTTAGGACTCATAGTGGCTTAATGGTTCTATAATAAAAACTTGCAAAATATTTGAATACTTGGATCTTCTTTGTTAAAATGCCTAGTTACTGATATATCTGCAGTACCTGGCCTATATAGTATATCTAGAGCCGGAAAAGTACAGTGGTTTGAGCGTTGGTTTATGACTTTGGAAACCAGAGTCCGGAACCCCACTCAACCATGGAATCCCACTGAAAACTTTGGGCAAGTCACACACTCTCAGCCTCAAAACCAAATTCTTTCTGAGCAGTCTTGCCAAGAACACCCTGCAGGAGAGTAGTTGTTGTGACTTGAAGGACCAGAACAACAGCAGAACTATTGAATACATTGATTTTATTTATATGTTGACTCGTCAATGAATAACTGATTGAATAGATGAGTAAAACCATTCATTTCGCTAACAATGTTGCTACCTGACATATATAGGCTTAAGTAACAAATTGTTTGAAATTCTTATTCACGTCGAAAACATTATAAAGTAATGATGATGAGAAAGATACTCGTAGACAAACCCTCCAGTTTGGACTTTGGAATTTAAAACTAGCTAATGTGATCCTCTTTGTACTCCTTTTAATACTTAAACAGTGGTGAGACCAGACAAATCATTCTTTAGAAATCCAAATGCTGATATCATTTCCAAAGCACATGCCATAGTTTTCTATTAACATTTTGTCCTTTTGGTCATAGTATGCCAGTTGCTAACCTGTAAGTATGGAAGCAGGAAGCTTACTTATCGGCAAAGTCATCAGTTGCAGGATGGGAAAATCAACTACACCTTTTTCTCAACATAATAAAAGTGGAACCAATTAGAACATGAGTTTTCCTTGTGGTTGACGTTGGGAGTGTTGACAGTAAACATGCTTTAACTTAAGCACACTTTAACTATACAGTTATTTTCAGTGGGATCGTAAACTGGTTAAATACCTTCCCACTGACGTTAAGAGAATCAGACCAATGTAAAACCAGGTATGCTAGCATTAGAAGGTTGAGTTCTGCATCCAAGCTGTTAGACCACAACACAAATCAAAGCTCATTTCCTAGTCCTTTATACTAGATATTTATACTGGATGGGCACAACATTGCTGCTTTCAGTTACATAGCAAAATTGGTTTGTCTGTGACTGTATTTGCAAGATAATTGTTTATCTCAAGGCTTGCAAAATTTACAGCTCCAGCCAATATGTCCATAAAGAGTTTAATCCAAATTATATATAAAAAATAACTTCCCTAATTTCTGGATGTCAGCATATGAAAAGTGTTACATCTGAAATAAATAAAAAAATTGGGTCACCAGTGTTGTCTTTACAGTGGTGTTGGTGTTGTTTGAATTTAAAATGGAAAAGCACACAATCTCCATATTTGTATTTCAGTTGGATCATAGAACACTTAAATTGTGTGTGTGTGTGTGTGTGTGTGTGTGCAGATATATTTATTTATTTATTTGGTGGTAAGGTTGACAAGACATCATAGCAAATGAAACTTTTGTAACCAGAAACATAAAGAGGTTTTACAGAACCTGAAAATTTTCAAATGTGAAAACTCCTAGGCTTGTTTCCTCAAAAATTGTACATTTACACAATTTTTTCATCCCACTGGGATATGAAAATTAGAGGTGCCACTGTTTCCTAGATATAGGTCAAATCAGCTGTCCCATTCTGAAATTCCATGTGTCTGTCAGCAAATGTATCATTGATCACTCCCACTAAGACCTTGTTATCTCTACATAATATGGTTGTTAAACATTAAAATGATATTTTTGATCTCTTACATTTGAAATGTTAACTACAGGTAACATTCACACACTTGTTAAAGCTGCAGTCTTGTGTCTTATTTACCAGTGAGCAATTCCTGCTGCACTTTATAGGACTTACTTCTGAACAGACATGCATGGCATAGTACTATAAGCATGGTTTTCACAAATAAAAAAGATAGATAGCAAAATACCCCAATGTTTTGCTTTGTTGGTAAATTTCAGCTGTCAAAGCCTGAAAACTCAACGGCTTTCTGTTGATTTTAATGGATTCTTTCCAGCAAAATAATATTGAGATACAACTAAATGTGCCAGCAGTAGTATAGGGTGACACCAGTGGAGAATCTCAGAAACAACCACGGTGGCATCACAGTTAACATGTATTAGTACGGCACAGAAGAAGGCCATAGTAAATTACTCCTGAAGCCTTCTACCTTGAAAGCTCTCTGCTGTAACATTGTAATATACATATGCAATATGCTCAACTGAACACAGTTTCTTCCTCCTCCTCTTCTTCTGAGAGAAATGCATAGGAATACAGTCATTTTGGAACATATTCTGGCTGCCTGACACCTTTGTTCCTTTGCCACACAGCCTCTCCCAGCAGTTTGAGAACCATGTTGGATAAAAACAACCGTGAAACACCCTATAGTATTGACTGAAAGACCCTTGTATCAGATGCAGATATACTCTATTCATTCATAGTACTTGAAACATAATTAGTTCATTCCAGGTGTAATTCTCTTGTGCGGCTGGTGGACTTTACAGCTCAGGTAAGAACAACAAAATCCTAAATCCTGAAGTCTGTTCACTCCTCCAATGTAAAGCCCCAACTCCAATATAGACACTCTATCCAGAAGGATACCATGATCAGCAATACCGAAGGCTTTGGAAACTACTCCTTTATCAAAATAATTTGTGACGTTATTGAGACCTACCAGACCTGTCGCAGAGAATAATAATATTAATAAACTTTATTTGTACCCCGCCCCCATCTCCCCAATGGGGACTCGGGGTGGCTCACATGAGGCCAAGTCCAAACAACAAATTACAATAAAGTAAAACCAAAACATCAGCAATAAACACTAAAAATACATACGTATACATAAAAACAATATACAACTAGATATCTAAAATCACAAAGACAATGCAGATTATTCATTTCTCTCCACAAATAATTACATTATATTGTCAATTGTACAATTGCAAAAGTACAATTAACTGTCAACCAGTTTCAGATTTCCTACCCGCAGGGAAACCATTGTACATCAGCTTCCTTGCAAAGAATCTGTGTATGTCGGAAGATCTGGCCCATCCAGGTTGATAAGTTAGCAGTACATATGGCTTCTGCGAGGTTGTTAGGCCAGTCATTGGCTCATGTGATGTGGCAATACACAATACAATGCATTTAATGCTTCCCACTGAGTGTGCATTACTGGTGAACATTGGCAATGATGGAGAACCATTTCCTTGGACCACAGTTTGTCCATTAGCAGTCTGCTTATGAAGAAGTCACCTTGAATCCTGCCTTTAGGAGAAGGTGGGGTATAAATAAAGTTAAAAATTATAAATAATTCCTAAGTTATGAATGCCAGAACTCAGAAGCCTGGGTCACCTAGGATTTTGATTCGGGGGGGAGGGGGGGGGGCTGAATCTGGATGAGAGAGGGTCTACCCTAGCAAACCTTTTGTATTGTTATCCCAATACCCCCATGCATATGGGATATATTAAGTATGGTGATCAGATCATGATATGAATACACATAACAGTTTAAATAATGTACCAGTAAGGTCTTCTCGTGGACCACCCTGAGAATTGGGGGGGGGGCTTCAGCCCCCAAGTCCACCCCCTGGGTACATACCTGGCTTGGGTGAAGTTGTAGGAAACTGCTATGCTTCCCTAGGCCTCTGAACAGGGAAGCAATTCTTAATATGAGTCAGGCTGGATATTGAGAAAGGTTCATTTTTGTAAGTGAAAGGGCTGCAAAACTTGGTTACTTGTCTCCAAACATTCTCAGCTAGCATCAGTGTTCACTAGCTCAACAACAAGGAGTCGGGGTGTGTGTTGTGCACCAAAAACACCATGAATGAGGAAAGAATACAGTAGTGGTATCTGACGTACAGAAGTCTTATCATATCATTAGGAGAAAGACAGAGACTGGAATCCCTGGTCTCAATCATCCGCATCATATCTAATTGGCCTGGTAAAATGTCCTATTGTTTGTAATCTGCCCCTTCTGGATTGCTAGAATGTCTGCATATGTTAATTCATAATTTTCTTCAAATGTTGTAATTGACATTCCAAGAAAAAATGGTAATTTTTTCTATATAGCTACAAGTTTACCTACCCATTAGGCATGTACGATCAATAAAAAAAATCAAAGGTAATTACGAAATTAGGGGACGCTGGTGTTTTTCCTAAAGTATAGTGATAATTTCGTTCCTATAATGAGAGTAATGAAATTTCATTATTTTTTTCTTTAAAGAAATTGTGGAAGTGAGGAAATTCAGGAGCTCCTTTCTTCCCTATTTTTATAGCTATTGGGGCAAAACTAGCCACAATGGTAGAACACATTTACCACTGTTAGCCCATAAAGTTTCAGAGCGTTTCACTTATCCACAGATTTTTGGGGAATTTTCAAAGTTTTTATAAATAACATTTTTTAAATTACATTTCTCCTTGAATTTTCTCTACAATGACACAAGATGACAGGAGATCATGACTTTCAGAAATATGCATACATACTGATTTTAGGGAATCTTTTTTACGTTTTGACACACACACACAACAGCTATCTCATATTAACCAATAGAACTTCAATTTAGAATTTCTTCCCAGCCCAGAACAGAGATTTACTTACTAGAAGTATAAGTCAGTCCTCCTCTTTCCAGATTCAACAAGTTATTGGAACTCTGGCTGGCTACTACTACAGAGGGACAACTCTCTCCCCTATCCTGATTGGGGCTTTCTGATGCTGAGCAGAATTCTGTGAAATGTAGTTGCTTAGGGCAGGGCCTTTTGAATTCTCTGGCATAGGGCTCCCAAACATTCCAAACTACATTTCCCAGAATTCTGTGCTTTCTCCCTATTGCTTCCCTCTCCTAATGGCAAGAGGCCATTAATTTTAAGAGGAAAGGCAGCCTTTTTGGCTTTGCTTCTTTGCACTGAAAATGAAACTGACTTTGGGAGGCTTCCAAGATTTACAAAATGCAAATGAAAAAGTATTGGGTAAGTTTTGATTCTTAAGATTTTGGTTTAGTCCACTCTCACATGTCGGATATTGCATTGTAAGCACAAATTAAATGAATTTTATCCAACTTACAACTAATGAAAAACTACACAGCCTACTATTTATTTATTTATTATTTCAGCTTCTAGACCGCTCCCTCTAGAAAGCTCGGAGCGGTTTACAGCAGTGTAAGCAAGCAATATAAAACAATATAAAGCATACAGTATAAAAACAAGCAACTAGACACCAACTAATCAAAAAATTGTTACAATACTAAAATATTCCTACGCTAGACTAGGCAATAAGCAAAGCAGTTACTCGACTGGGAAAGCCAAGCGAAAAAGAGCCGTCTTGCAGGCTCGACGAAAAGAAGACAGTTCTCCATTTCCTCTGACTTCCTCAGGTAGGGCATTCCACAACATTGGTGCCACCACCGAGAATGCCTTATGCCTTGTTGAGGAAAGATGATATTGACGGATGGAGGGGACATTAAGGAGATTTTGTTCACCGGAGTGTAAGGATCTCTGGGGACAATATCCTCCTCCAAAGAAATAGACAGACTGATGGATAGCATAGGGACTGTAGGTCACCCATGGCCATCTATGTAATGTGGATACATAGCTTCCAAACACAAACTTGCTTTTAAAAAACCATATACACACTTGATCTATAATAAATACTTTATTGTGATTTCAGCAACTTCAGCAACAGGATTGTTACAATACTATATTTTCTTATTTCGTATTAAAATACATGTTTCATCATTTTAAGCAGCTCCTTTGCCCCATTTTCTAGGGTCTAGGAGTGCAAGAACGAAAACCATGTTGGGCTGCTTTATGGGAGTGTAGAAGAAGGAATATCAGCAGATGTTCTTGTAACTTAGTTGTATGAGAAGCTACAGTGTATGAGAAGTTACAAGCTAACTTAAGCTAGTGCAGAACGCTGCAGCTCGACTCTTTGCCAGAGTTCCGGTGAGTTGTCATATCACGCCGATCTTGCGCGAGCTGCACTGGCTTCCTGTAGAATGCCGGATTACCTTCAAAGTGTTAGTTTTGACTTTTAAGGCCTTAAATGGTCTGGGGTTACGGGACCGCCTTATCCCATACCGTCCCACTAGATCCCTATGCTCCGAAGAGCAAAACCTCCTAGTCGTTCCCAGTCCTAAGGTATACCACTTGACTGCAACTTGGCGAAGGGCGTTTTTGATCATAGTCCCAGTCCTCTGGAATGCGCTGCCATCTGACATTCGTGCTCTTCAGAGCCGCCTGCAAGACCTTATTGTTTCGGCAGGCTTTCGGGGGCTGAATAGTGGTGGTCTCTCCTCCTATTGTAAACACCATCTTGTATCGTTCTGTCATTGTGGTTGTTTTAATGTGATGTTTTAATGCGATGTTTTAATATGATACTAAATTGTGATATTTTTAGCTGTATTTTAGCTGTATTTTTGTGATTGTATGTAAGCCGCCCCGAGCCATTGGGAGTAGCGGTGAATAAATTTGAATAAATAAATAAATATATAAATACAGTTGTTAAAACTCCCTTTTCTGTGCAACCATTAAAGACTCTGGAGTTCTCTCCAGTTTTCACTCTGGCGTCACTATTGTGATTCAATCTTAAAATATGGATTAGCTGGGGACATTTCTTCACCCAGGTGGCTCTTTTCCCTTTCCTATGCTATATTTACAACACTTGCACACGACACACACGTACATACACACACATTCCAGACAGATATTTTGAACTTTGCCATGAAGATCTGCTGAGGCTTGGAGGGATCTGGTTTAATGCTGTCATTTTGTCAGCGGGGTCAACGAGCTGTCTTCCTCTAATCACCCCGTCTCGATTTGGTAATTTCCAGAGTGAGTTTGCAAGTTGTCTAACCAGTTTTTGTGGGGGTGGTGGCACAAAAAGCACTTCCTCTTTTCTTGGGAGTGTGATCTGAATTCCTTTGCTGTTATGTCTGCTCTCCTCAGAATCCATTTGTTGTCAGGCCATTTAGATGAGCCGGTTGTGTGATTTCCAGTTGGAGTGCTTTTGTTGGAGACGTTGGAGGAGTTGACCATGTTTGAACATTACCTGTATTTACTCCTGCTGGTACTTAGCATCACTGGGAAACAACTTCGAACACTAGGTGAGTTACCTGGTTTAAGTTTGATTTGCTTTTTTGTTTGTTTAGAAAGCGATCACAAGTTACAGCAAAAGCCTGACAGTGCTCAAAGTAGTCAAGAGGAATTTAAGTGCCCTTGTATGGAAGAGAGTTCAGTAAGTTCAGATGGCATCATTAAGAGTTTGCATGCAAATGCTTTATATCCCCCATTCCCAGATATAAATGGGCTGGCCTGATGTGTAAGCACATGCTTGGAAGCTGCCTTACTTTGGGGTATGGAAATACTTCTTCCTCCAATAGCCTCAACATGGCATACGCTGCCATAACCTCAATTGTATATTATGGTGTTTGATTCTTCATTATGTTATTTTGCACTGTTTATTATGTTACCTCATGTATTTTATTGTGATGTAATTTTGTTGTTTTGTACTTTATTTTGCTGTATTGTATCTTCGGGCTTGGCCTCATGTTAGCCGCCCCGAGTCCCCTTTGGAGAGATGGTGGCGTAGGGTTGCCACTTTTTGATATGAGAAATAAGGGACATTTACCTAAAAATACGGGATTCTTCACAAAAATAAGAGACACTCTGTAAATAAATAAATAAATATTCACTTCAACTCCCACCATTCCTAATGGCCTCAGGCGCCTTCCTTTTCCCCCTCGGCTGCTTAAGCTCTAGGGCAGGGGTGCTCATTAGGTAGCTCAGGAGCTACTAGTAGATCTTCGGCCCTCTTCCAGGTGATCTTCGGGCCTCACCAGCCAGATGGGGCGCTCCTGCCATGTGCGCACACACCCTGCATGCAGGCGCGCTCCTGCTGCTGGCTTCCGCTCTCACGATGCTTCTTTCGCCTGCAGGGCATTGCAGGAAGAAGGAAGCATGAGGCAGGGCCTCTGGAGGGAGCACCCTGCCCCTCTCTCATCCAGAAGCAGCTGTGCAGCCTCCGTTGTCGGCGAGACAGGCAGGGCGGAGCGCTCCCTCTGGATGCCCCGCCTTGTGCTTTCTCCTTCCTGCAATGCCCCGCAGGCGGAAGAAGCGCTGCGCAGGCGAAAAACAACAGCAGGAGCACATGCGGTGGCAAGAGCGCGTGTCGGCAGGAGCGCACGGCGGTGGGGGCAGGTAGATCTTTTGGACTTGGTTGCTTTAAGAGTAGCTCGCATGCTGAAAAAGTGTGAGCACCCCTGCTCTAGGGAAAAGGGATGAGGGGGAAAAGGAAAGGACCTGGAGCTGTTAGGAATGGTGGGAGTTGGAGTCCATAACACCTGGAAGGGCCCAAGTTGGCCCATGCATGGCCTAGAGCGTGAGGCCGTGGCCCCAAGGCTCACCGGTCATAGAGGTGTAGTGGGGAATGCGGCTTGGGGAGGAGGGCAAAGCGGAGCACGGCGTGGGCAGCCAACAAGGCCCAGAGTAGGGCCCGGGTCTGGGCTCGAGGGGCGCAAGCGGGAAGGGCGCCACACAGGTGGCTAAGTGCTCCCAGAGGGCTCCTGGGGTGATGCCATCCAGACCCTCCAGTGCCACCTCCTCCAGCGCAGGCGTGTCCGGAAGGACGCCAGCAACGACTCGCTCCACCAATAAGCAGGGCGTGCTGTGTGCCAGAAGTGACATCCCCGTCCTGCGCACTCTCTCTCTCTCTCGGCTCTCCTCGCGTCGCCACAGCAATGTCCCAACAGGCTGGCATGAAGAACAAGAAGGAGGCCTCTTGAGCCTCCACCTCAAACTAAAAAAGAGCCTTGCCTCCTGCTGCCAGCCACCTGTCCTGTAATACGGGACAGAAGCTTAAAAAACGGGACACAAAAATCTGGGCCTAAATACAGGACGTCCCGTATGCTACGGGGCAGTTGGCAACGCTATGGTGGCAGGGTATAAATAAAAGATTATTATTATTATTATTATTATGCATGTCTAGCTGAGAAGTATTTCATTAAGTTCAGGTTATAAGATTTCAGCTTTAGGATTTGCAAATCCTATTTTGAAAATGAAATTATCATAGTTGCCCATTTATTGATCCGTGCATCTGTCTGTGAAAAGACATTTTGGCACATAAGTGTTCTTTTCTTTTCTTTTCCTGTGTTTTTGTAAGGTAACCAGGACAGTGATTTCTGCAATGACTTCAATATGCTATGTGTAGAGCTGCCTTTGAAAATGATTTGGAAAATACTGCTAGTGCAGATTGCAATAGCCGACTACATAGCACCAGAAGTTCAACATACATTCTGTTCTGGCTGTTCAATGGACTTCTCAATTCAAAATACTAGTTTCAACCTAAAAAGCCTCATAAGACCTGGAAGCTTTAATACTCAATGGAATATCTATAACATTAAAAATAGTAAAAACAACAATTCTCTTTATTTGTACTCTGCCTTTCCCACAAAGTCAGAACTCAAATCAAATAAACATCAAAGATTTTGTGCGAAGTGGGGTGGGCGCGACATGGAAAGTTAGTGCATAATTAGTTAGCAAGAAAGATTAGCCCTTCAGCTCTGTATCCATGGGCACAACAAATAAGGAGAATTGGGAAGAATACGTTTTAACTAGCACTACCATAAAGCAGAGTAGGTTTGAAGTAGCAGAATTTGGATGTCCTAATGGGTACAAACTGTTACTTACACTTTCATCTTCCATTTGTACACCTAGCGATGGGGAGAGGACCTCATGGGATTTTCTGTCTCATATGTAGCAAAATAGCTTGGCTAGTTTGTGGTACTATGTACCTTGAGTTAAGTGGGGCAGAGGCAGCAAAATGTTTTGGACCCATCCTTCTTTTGTGATGATCTACATTGGGCAATTCAAAAGTATGGAATATCGTTCCCTCCATGAATATTGGTCAGATGTCGGCTGTCTACAGCAGTGTTTTTCAACCTTTTTTTGAGCCGCGGCACATTTTTTACATTTACAAAATCCTGGGGCAAACCACCAACCAAAATGACACTCTAATTTATATTGTACTATACCATTATACTGTAATATTATTAGTACTATTACAAGTAATATAAAATATATAATTTCAATATTGTATTATTTTTAAAAGTGTTATCTTGTATTACATTATAATAATATAAATATTATAGGTACATACAATATATTATCAGTAAAGCACAGGAGTTAATCCTGACTGTTATCATTACTCTCATAGTCAATAACGATATACACCATGACTATGACAAATACTGATAATATAGCAATATAATTGCATATACTAAAGGAAAATAATATCATGTTAATACTTAGTCCATAATAATAATAATAATAATAATAATATAGCCCATGAGGCTCCTTCCATGTCACGTCACAATCTCTGAGGCCTGGTAGGCCGCTCGCATACCTGCCCGGAGGCGGGCTTCGTTGTTCCCTGCGTCATGGCAGCAGTGGGCAAAGAGGCAGTAGAGTCGCGAGTAGGAGAAGAAGCTCATGAAGGCAGATCCGGCGGCGCCAGCCAGGGGCCAGGCTCAGGCTCAAGAGCTCCATTGCCCCGGCCGGCCGGACCAGAGCCAGGCCCGCCGCCAAGCCCAGCACCGCCAGGCACACACGCCGCCACATCGCCTCAGACAAGGCACTCTGCTCCACTGGCATCCCCTTGGGGAAGGCGCTTCGGTCCTGCCGCCTCTGCCATCTTGGTGCCGGGCGGGAGTTCAAGGCCACCGCAGCGGGATTGGCCCGCGGGGAATAAAGGGGCATGGCTTATTGAAAACTCAAGAGGTTCCAATTTCCCTCGGCACATCTGATGATCGCTCCCGGCACACTAGTATGCCGCGGCACACTGGTTGGGAAACACTGGTCTACAGAACAGGAATAGGCAAATTGTAGTTTCTCAGCTGCTTTGGGATTGCAAATTCCAACATCACTCTTCACTGGCTATGTTTTGGCTCCTAATATTCACCCAGATCTGAGGCAGTAAGAATTGCTATTTGCTGCTCTGGTCCAGGTAGTTAAATAACTTGCTCTAGTCCAGTGGTCCTGGCAGCTTTCATATTGAATTTGTCTTTAGGAGAGAATGTTGCTCTCATTCTTTGGAGGTCAGTTCAAAACAAAAATGTGGGATTTTTGGTTCATTCTTAACAGTTATTTATTCAATGGGAGCCTTTTTGCTTACACAAGCGATGAGCAGGGTTTATGCAGCCCCATAAAACTGAAAGAATTCTTCTGTGAAATGCCACATATTTTTGTTAGAACAGAGGTCACTAAGTCATCATACCTATGTTCAGTATTCTCCTTCAATTCATGATGTTCAGGTTTATGAAAGCTGTAGTTAAACCTGCACCAACCCTGAAAAAAGGAAGCCATTTGCAGGTTATTCATCATGGAGAAGGAGATATCAGTAGGCATTATTTGCAGAACTGCAAAAAAAAGTGTGGGAATGAAAGCACAGAATGGGAAATACCGTAATTCCACCCAAACATTGCAAGGGTGATAGAGAAGGAGATTTATTTATTTATTTATTTACAGCATTTTTACCCTGCTCTTTTCACCCCTGCAGGAGGACTCAGAGCGGCTAACAATGGCAACGATTTGATGCCGCAATAAATTACAATTATAATAACAGGATAAAAACATACAAATACAATAGATTAAAACCACATTAGTTAAACAATCATAAATCCTTTTTCATTACAACAATCATATGGTCAGATTCAATGTTCAGTTGTCATTATATCCATTAACCAAAAGCCTGGTTCCACAACCACATCTACAGTTTTCTTCTGAAAGAAAGGAGGGAGGATGCCGATCTGATTTCACTGGGGAGCGAGTTCCACAGGCGGGGGGGTCACCACCGAGAAGACCCCATCCCTCATCCCCACCAGCCGTGTTTGCAAAGCTGGTGGGACCGAGAGCAGCGTATCCCCGGCGGATCTTAGGCTACGAGGCGGAACGTAAAGGAAGATGGGCATATTGAAAGCGGGGACTGAGATAGAGTGGATAGAAAACTAAACATTAGCACTGCATACTGCAATCTGTTTGGTTGCCTTTATGAATTCCATAGTTTTGATAAAATTGAATGGGTTTATACTGAGTGGGAAGGAGCAATAACTAATACCCCAGAGGGCTGGATCGAAATAAAAAATGATTTTCAGTGGGGAGCAGCGCAATGTGCTACTTCTTAAGCACAAGAAATGAAATGCAGAGATTTAGGTTGGGTGACAGCAATACGTGTGAAAGGGATCTAGGAGTCTTAGTAGACTACAAACTGAACATCAGTGGTATGGTGCGGCATCTTAAAAATCCAATGTGGTTCTCGTCTGCATCAGTAAGAATGAGGAAACTAGATCAAGTGTTTCTGAAACAGCAAAAGGCCTTAAAACAGACAAAGTGAAGACCAGAGAGGCTGCAGGAGTCCTTGGAATTGGAAAACTCAGTTTATTCAGCTGGGACTGGAGTCAATTTGCAATCAAAAAGTACTTCAGTGTGATGAATCTCAGTTACACAGACCTTTTATAAGAATTTTAACAAAAGCGAATATATCACAGAAACATCGTGGAATATTACTGACAGGTGCCACGTACATTAAGCATATTAAATGCAGAAGCAGTCACAATGAAACCTACTTAATTTCTGCTCTTTCTGGACCCCTTTCCTTCGAACTACAAACAGTTTCTGCACCTGCTAGTTTCCCCAGAAATGTTAAACTGTGAAACCATTTCCTATAAAAATGTTGCATGCAGGCATAAGTAGAAGTAATATAATAATAACTTTATTTTTATACCCCGCGTCCATCTCTCCAAAGGGACTCGGGGTGGCTTACATGGAGGCAAGCCCAGGCAGACATGGATTAAGAATATGACACAATAAAATAAAGATAAAAAAGATAAACACATCATAAAACATAACGCAGCATCATAAAACAACCAGTAGCCTGAACAGTAATAAATACTGAGCTCATATGGCTAGGAGCTAGTGCAATAGTTTCAGGACAGGGGCTGGAAGAAAAGTGCAAGAGCCAATAATAATTAGGGCTAGAAGGGTACTATAATTTGACATTTGAATGCCAGGTCTATTTGGGTAATGGAAACTGATAGAGTGCAAGAAGTGATAGAAAATTACAATTGGGGGCTTGTTTAACTGATGAACTGTTTAATCATAGGCACAGTGGAACATCCACATTTTAGGTCCTTACAAAAAGTGGATAGGATGGATGCCACTCTAATCTCCCTGGGGAGATAGTTCCACAGCTGGGGGGCCACCACCGAGAAGGCCCTCTTCCTCGTCCCCACCAACCGCGCTTGAGATGGAGGTGAGAACAAGAGAAAAGCCTCCCTGGAAGATCTTGGAGCCCATGTGGGTTCATAGGGGAAGATGTGTTCGTGAAGATAGGCAGGTCCTGAAACGTTTAGGGCTTTGTAGGTGATAACCCACACCTTCAATTGGGGCTGGAAGCTTATTGGCAGGCAGTGGAGCTGTTTAAACAGGGGGATTGACTGCTCCCTGTAGCTCGCTCCAGTTAGTAATCTGGCCACCGACCTTTGCACCAACTGCAATTTCAGGGCCATCTTCAAAGGCAGCCCCACGTAGAACGTGTTGCAGTAGTCCAATCTGTAGGTAACTAAGGCATGGACCACCATGGTAAAGTCAGACTTCATGAGGTACAGGTGCTGCTGGCACACAAGCTTTAATTGCGCAAAGGCCCTCCCGGCCACTGCCGACACCTGAGCATCAAGCGTCAGCACTGAGTCCAGGAGAACCCCCAGACTGCGGACTTACGTCCTTAGGGGGAGTGTAACCCCGTTGAGCACAGGTTGCCACCCTATACCCCGATCAGCCATACCTGTCTTGTCAGGACTAAGCTTCAGCTTGTTAGCCCTCATCCAGTCCATCACACAGGGGCCAGGCACTGGTCAAGTTATCAGACTTCATACTTTCTACTGTTTATGATATCTCTTACCTAAAACAAGCATTTATTAGTTAACTGTGATTAAATAAACATATTTTGCTTTTCGCTAATAATCTTATATAATGCCTTGCCTCCTCACCACATTATTCTGCTTTGATCAGACCTCACCTAGAATATTGTGCCCAGTTCTCAGCACAATTCAAGAAGGATGCTGACAAGCTGGAATGGTAAAGGGCAGACCTGGGCAACCTATGGCCCGCGGGCCGGATGCGGCCCGGCAGCCGATTCTGTCCAGCCCGGGGAGAAGGGCGTCAGGGGCGGGGCCAAGAGAAAGCGGTGCTGCTGCCGCCATCCCATCGTGGGCTCTGGGGCCTGTGTTGGCCAACAGCCCGCCACTTCGGAGAACAATCGGAGGAGCAACGGCTTTGGAGTGCCTCCCATCCTGGGAGGCGATCCGGGCCTGCAGCGGGAGCAGTCGGCGACCTGCGGCGGCCGATCACCCTGGCGACCTGGAAGACTTGGCAGGCACTCCAAAGCCGGGATGGCAGGCAGTCCATGGCAGAGCGATCAGCTGGGGAACAGCTGAGGGTGAGAGCGGGCAGAGGCCTGCAGCCTCCGATCGTCTGCTGCTCTACTCTACTGCGGCGGCAGCTGGGTCCGCTTTGTCATCCTCTGGGCTGGGTCCATTGGGCCATTCCATCTTGGGGTCCTTCCTCTCTTGAGGATGTCAGCCTCCATTTTGGTTCGCACCTTGTCTTTTTGAATTTCATTTTATTTTGTTTTAGTGGTTTTTATTATTATTTTAAAATAATGTTATAATAATATAATTAATAAAATAATATACTGTTATATTATAATTTCAATATATTATACTGTTTATATATATACTATAATATAATAATTCAGATATTAATACTAATAATATATGAATATTTCTTGATATATTAATATGTTAATATTAATTATGTGTAATATATAGTAAAAAAAGTAAATAAATAAATAAATAAATAAATAATCTAGATTAAAATGTAGTTCAGCCTTGGAAAAAATAATTGCCCACCCCTGGTAAAGGGTCTGGAAGTCATGCCTTATGAGGAGAGACTTAGAAAGCTATTTATGTTTAGCCTAAATGGAAGGTTTGGAGGCGACATGATAGCCTTTAAAAAATTTTTGTAAGGATGTCATACAGAATTGGAGTCAGTGCTTTTTTTTCATGAACTAGAGACCAGGACATGGAGCAGTGGGTTTAAACTATTGGAAAAAACATTCCACTTAAACATTAGGAAGAACTTCCTGATGTTAAGAGCTATCTGCCAGTGAAATATGCTGCCCCGGAGTGTGATGGAGCGTCCTTCTCTGGAAGTGTTTAAACAGAGGCCGGATGGCCATCTATTGGAGGTACTTTGTGCCTTCCTGAATGATAGTTAGGTTGGGTGACCATTGTTGTCTCTTTGAGATCAATGGCTCTGTGTGGTCCTCCAAAGGGACTATCCTTGCCAAATCAGGTTTTTAATCTGAGACTATCTAATACCTTGATGACCCTTGTGATACCATCAGGCAGCCTTGGTCATCTTATTACGCATGAAACATCAAACATAATTTCACAGAGGACACCATTCCTCTTTTAGAATGATATAAAATGAATGTGAGTATGTCATAGGAAAAATCTCTCTATGGAAATTTAATAGTAAACTTCATTTTTTAGGTAAGGATGCTAACCCGACCTCCAGGCATTCCACATATGAGATTGTAATTCCTCAAAGACTGACAAACAAGGAAAAACGCTGGACCTATTTTCACGAGGTTTGTTCATCTCTCTGAGAATTTCTCCTCTTTCCTGCTCTTTATATGATATCCTACTACACATAGTAGGAGAGGCTACCACAATTTGCTTTTGCCTGAATCTACTGGCTTCTCCATGACATCCTGCTGAGTGAATTAAGTGCAAACCACTAGGCTGAGGACAGAGTGAGAGGTTGGGAGGAAGAGAGAAAAGCTGGTAAATTTGAAAAGTAGCTGAAACTGTAGAGAAACAGAAGATTAATTGGAATGAGCCTTGCCAAATCTGGACAGTAGGAAAATACACTTCAGATGGGTTCTTGTGACCTGAATCCTATGGTTCTCTGCTGGGAGTTGGAGTCCAACAGCATTTGTAGGGATGTAGGGATTGGGACTATTCTATTTTTTGGGACTATTCTAGTTTTAAGTTCTGTTGCTTCTTAGTGGATTTATATTCAGAGACCTTACAACTAAATTAGCCTGAGGCTTTGGGAACATTTCCTGGGATTTTCTCGAATCATTGGCTATTTGCCTTGTCTATTTTCATGTTTACTGTTATTTTTTGGACATTGTTTACTTCAATAAATAGACTGTTATTTCCAGCCATGGTTGTGTGAATATTTAAAGGGCCCTGTTTCCCGGCCGGTGTGCAACACTATAATACTTAACTGATCAACTATTTGGTAGCAAAGCACCCAATGCCAACCTTATTATTGCACTGTGGATCTGAGTCTGTTCAACATTGGAAACTGCATTTTGCTGATATGAACTTAAGAAAACTGCAAGTTACATGGTGTCTATTATTTCTTTTACAGGAATACCCAGACAACCAACTATCTTACTTGATTCAAACTGGAAATGGCACACACATTCTGAAACTAAAGAAAAATGTGTATGTTAAATTTTAAAAAGTATATCTAAGAACATCTGAGTTTTTTAAATTTTAATTGTTATAGAATTATATATTAAAACTTATAGAATGCATTAAAATTGCATTAATTTAAATTGTAACAGCGGGGGAAGAGGCAGATGCCCAAATATCCCTTTCTGAATGAGAGACAAAGTGTAAGGAGTTGAAGAAATGTTACCTGTAAATGTTATCTGACAATTATTATCTGATGTGTCAGATAAGATGATGTATTTTTAACTGCCCACAATATGTAATGGACATGTGTTCCTATATGCATAACTGAAATTTCTGGTTTCCCTGAAGAACATTTTAGTTCCAACACAATGAATTATGTTGCATTATAAATGTTATTTTAATTTTGACTTCCAGAAACCTTATTGGTGAACAGTTCATCATGCATACCTACAGCAAAGATGGTAATTTGGAAAGCACCCCTTTAAAACTAAGGTATGCTTCTCATGAAAGACCTGTCTCTGAAAGACTGACATCTTTTGCCTAGACTTTATTTACTTGACTTGTATACTGCTTTTCTCACCCTGGGGGGACTCAAAGCGGTTTCCAACATATTTATGGGAAAATTTAATGCCTCACATACATATGAAATCTAACATAAAACAACAATAACATATAACTATCAATTAGATCAGTGTTTCCCAACCGCTGTGATGCGGCACAGTAGTGTGCCGTGACGGACCTCCTGCTGTGCCGTGAGAAAAGCTCTCTGCCCCCCTCCCCCTCCTCCTGTTGAACTCCTGCTGCTTGGGGGTGGAGGAGGAAGGAAGGGCCGGGTGGCGGTGAAGAAAAAGAAGAAGGGGCTGGGGCGCCGCCTCCTTTGGCTGTTTCCCCAGCCAGCCTCCCATCCGTCATGACTCCCGCCCCTCGCTTGCTGAAGCCGCGCGGAGGAGGAAGCTGGGGGAGGGGGTGGGGCCTGGCGTGGCCTAGCTCTGCCCCCTCCCCCTGGCCACTGCTCTCCCACAGCTTCTCCAGCCTTGAGGGGACAGTGCCAAGCCAGCATTGTGCTGGCTCTGCCACCGCTGGCTTGGCACTGCCCCCTCAAGGCTGGAAAAGCTGTGGGAGAGCTGAAGCCGGGGGGAGGGTACAGGGCATGGCACATTAAAATCACATAATCCAAAACTCGTAGTCCAGAACTTGGTAGCTATAGGTCCAACACTCCAGTTCCATCAACAGCCTTTCCCAAGTGAATGCATTCCACATGTTTTGGATTACAATACCCATAACAGTATGTTTTTTTTAAAAAAAACATTTCTATTCCTGATTTGAAAGTGTTATTTCCTGTTTAATTGTATGATAGGTACTTTGAAAGTAGTAGCTAAACTCCAGAAACTTTGTTTTTGTGGCTGCCACAAACTATGTTGAATTGGTCGAGACTTTATGAGATATTCATTTAAAATCTAGAGCAAAATGTGCTGCAGAATGTTCCGCAAAAAAAGCTTGACACTCCTCCCCCTCCAAAGGAAATAAACTGCCCCAGCCAAGCCTTGGTTGCCCCGGTTTAGATCCTTGCAGGGAGGAGTGGATGGGGCTTGTTCCCATCCACTCCTCCGTTTCTTCCCCAGCAAACTCAAGGCGTCCCAGATTAAATATAACCCGGGACGCCTTGAGCTTGCTGGGGAGGAAGGGAGGAGTGGATGCCTTGTTGCCAGCCCAGAAACCAACCCAGGTTAAAGGGAATGTGGGTTGGATTCTGAGCTCGCAGGGGCGAAGGGAGGCACCTCCCTTCCCCTCTGCCAGCCCAGAAACCAATGTGCGTTCCCTTTAACCCGTGTGTCAGATGGTGACAGGAGGGTGGAAGGGGCAGCCTGGCACCCTCCTCTCACCAGCCGAGACCCAAACGGGGGTTATTTTTAACCCGTGTTTGGGCGTCATTTGGCGAGAGGAGATGCTGCCTTCCACTCCCCTCTCGCCAACTGACAGCCAAAGGTGGGTTAAACATAAGAAAGGGCGGAAACGACCTAATAACGCACCCTTTACGTAAATGGCTGACCCGATTTCGATTTAGAAAGGTCACTTCCAGTTTGGAGGGGGAGGGTTGATATAGGGTCGTAATAATTTCAAATACGAAAATTAACGGATTTCAAAGTATTTAAAACCGAGATATCCATCCATATATATATATATATATATATATATATATATATATACACACACACACACACACACACACACACACACAGTATATATATATATGTGTGTGTGTGTGTGAAATGTAAGTGATTTTATCATTTAGACTTGTTCCAATTTCCAAGATAACTCATTATACATATGCAAATATTCTAACATTTTTTAAAAATATATAATAAAAAACAATGTGTGTTTGAGAAGCATTTTTAACACAGTTTTGCAAGTTTTGGTTGTGAATGTTTCCTCTCAGAGAAGGAAAGTGTTAAATGCGAGTCAGACACTTCTTGCATAGTTGTGCTCTGAACCATAGAAATTAATTATATGTGTTCACATTTTCTACAATTTAGAACAACTTTGTACATAAAGTAGATTTGTTTACAATTAGGTTTCAGCTTACCTAAATAACCTAAAGCCACCAGATCCCATTTGGTTTTAGAAGCTACGTAGGGTCAGACTCAGTTAGTACTTGGAAGGATGGGGAACCACTAATGAATATCAGGTGGTATAGGCTATATTTCAGAGCAAGGAACTGGCAAAAGCACCTCTGATTATTACTTGTCTAAGAAAACTCTATGAAATTCTTCAGGTTATCATTAATCAATGACTTGAAGGCACACACACACAAAATGTTTCATAACATGTCATGATAGATTATGTAAAACATACTCAACAATAGAAAACAGTGGAAAATAGAGACTACAAAGTGGGGGAAGCAAGCCTTGTCTAACGGATGCAAAAAAACAACCACAAAAGCTCAGAGAGTATGGCTAAGTACAACAACAACAAAAACATGAATGCAGGTATGAACAAACAAGCTTCAGTTCAACTGTTACAGAGATATGCAGACTACTGATTATATAGGTGTGCTAAGGTTGATGACCGAAAGGTCGCAGGTTCGAATCCGGGGAGCGGCGTGAGTTTCCGCTGTCAGCCCCAGCTTCTGCCGACCTAGCAGTTCGAAAACATGCAAATGTGAGTAGAACAATAGGTACTGCTCTGGCAGGAAGGTAATGGTGCTCCATGCAGTCATGCCGGCCACATGACCTTGGAGGTGTCTACGGACAACACTGACTCTTTGACTTGGAAATGGAAATGGGCACCACACCCCAGAGTCGGACACGACTGGACTTCATGTCAGGGGAAAAACCTTTACCCTTTTACCTAAGATTGATACCTCTGTACTTCAGAATGCATAGAAATCTAGATCATCTATATAAATAAAAATGTAATGTTTATTTGTGGGATTAACATAACTCAAAAACCACTGAGCGAGTTGACACCAAATTCGGACACAATACACCTATCAGGCCGTTGAGTGACCATCACTCATAAAACACTGAAAAACACAGCAGAAGGGACTTAAAATCCAAAAAATAGAAAATACGTTAGAATGCATGCACAAAACCACATATATACACATATATACAAATATATATAAATATATATATACATACAAAACACATATACACGTACTAGGCCCCAGCAACATGTGGCAGGGGACAGCTAGTTAAAAATAAGGGACAAAGTGAATAAACATGTCCTAGTTGTTTCTGTCAGAGGTTTCATTTGCTACTTGTATCTGAAACCACTCTATATTTATTTGATTTCAGGACCATTGTTATTATCGTGGAGAAGTTGAAGGGGTTAAGGATTCCTGGCTTGCTCTAAGTACTTGTGATGGCCTTAGGTATGTATTAACTTTTATCTTATCCCATCTTTAGTTGAGCCAAATAGATCACTATCTAAGTTGGGGAGAGGGGATGAAGACAGCAGTGCAATCCTAATTCAGGATGCAGAAGATAGACTTGGGGCCCTTCCAGACAGGCCCTATATCCCAGGATCTGATCCCAGGTTTTCTTTTTTAAACTGGATTATATGAGTCCACATTGCCAGATAATCTGGGATAAACAAAAAACCTGGGATCAGATCCTGGGATATGGGGCCTGTCTAGAAGGGCCCTTAGACTATGAAAACATATGCGGCCTACTCCATTTTTCTCGGGTAGACTTGAAGGTACTACAAAATCGCTTTGCATACTGATATTCCATATTTAATCATGGCTTGTCTTTGTGTGTTTGAACGATGTACTCGTTTGCAAAAAAAAAGAAAGAAAATATACATTAGGAGCTTTCAAATGCTGGACTGCAGTTCCTTTCGAATCTAACAAGTAGTGGTGAAAATTTATTGGAATTATAATTTGGCAACATCTGAGGAGCTGCATGTTCCCCACTACTAGTGTTGATATTTATATTGCACCAGAATCTAGTTTTAATTTATGTTTAGACATTGTTTATTTATCTTATGTGCTATCTTTCTCCCAGAGTGGGATCTAAAGCGGCTTCCCAAACACTAAGTTACTTAATATGCTTACTGCATATACCTTCACAAACAATAAGTCCTTGATAACCTCTTGAGAATCAAATAGTTAATCCTCGAAATCATTTATTTATAATTATTTATTTGGGTGCATCTTAATTTTTCCTTTTGTGGTTTTAGGGGAATCCTCCATGTCGGTGGTAGACGGTATGGTATGGAACCAGTTACTGGATCGGATCGATTTGAACACCTCTTCTTTACATTAGACAATTCTCACCAGCAACCCTTTTCATGTGGTGTGTCAAATGATGGTCAATACCATGACCAGAGTTTAGAGAGCTTTTTCAAATACACCAATGTGTCACATAGCTCTTCTAGTGTGGAAACATTTCTTAGGGTAAATGCATTTCTGTCTTTTCTCACTTAAAATTTGATGTTGTATACCTAAATCCTACTAATTCTAGCATTCAATAGTGATTGTTATTGTTTTTTTGGGAGGAAAGATTACTGATTTATTTCATACCTGGGTAGATTCTCTCTCCTCCTCCTCCTCTCAAAGGAAGACGAGACACTGATAAAAAAAGAACAAGTTGCTCATAGCAGCTGTCTGCTTGAATTCAACTTGAGTTAATCTATTCATTTGTATTTATTCGGTTATTTCAGTGGTTCCCAAACTTTTTTGGTCTACCGCCTCCTTTTCCAGAATTTTTTTTACTCAGCGCCCCCCTAGAAATTAATTAATTATAATAATAGTAATAGTATTGGTAGGGACCTCTAAAGACCATCTAGTCCAACGCCTTTCTACCTTCATGCAGCAGAAGCACAATGAAAGCACGCCTGAGAGATGGCCACCCAGGCTCAATAATAGTCTCAATAATAGTAGTAGTAACAGGCCCGGATTAACAGCTTTTTGCGCCCTAGGCCACACTTTGGAATTACGCCCCCTTTAAACCAACCGCACCTCTCCCCCCCGCCTTGCGCCGCCGCCACATCCTTCCCGTCCTGTGCCAATGGGGCTGAGGGGAAAGATGCACGTGTGCTGTCACTGAAGAGAAGGGAATGGGCCCCTTTGTGTGGCAAGCCGGGGAGCGAGTTCGTTACCCCTCGGGAAGGACTCAAGGAGACAGAGAAGGGCGAGTGAGTGCCGCAGAGCCAAGGCCCAAAGGGACGGGGAAAGCCGGGCTGGGTCCAGAGCATGCTCTTCGTCCGGGGCAGCGGCTTCAGAGGTGGCCCCACGTGCAGCTCATGCCCAGTGGCTGCAG
Organism: Anolis apletophallus; assembly: GCA_030556195.1. Lineage (NCBI taxonomy): Eukaryota > Metazoa > Chordata > Lepidosauria > Squamata > Anolidae > Anolis > Anolis apletophallus. The sequence continues at coordinate 92,995,890 of JARBWK010000010.1, forward strand.
AGAGTCGGGGCCTCAAGCTTCCCTCCAGGCTTCCACGCCGCCTGCCGTACATCTTTCCTGCGGCCTCCTCTTCCCTCAGCAACCTGCGAGAAAAGCCGTTCCGAGCCAGGCCAGGCCAGGCCCCTCAGGCGCAGAAGCACTGGCTCAGAAGCAGTGGCGTAGATGGATGGGCTGAGGCTGACGCAGTGAGCACGAGCGCTGCCTCTGTAGAGCCCGGCCTTGGCTCCACCTCCTTTTGGGTACCAGGCAGCAGGAGCCAATCGTGGCGGGATTTTAAAATTATTTTATAACATTTTTTTAGTCCGTGATCTGCGCCCTCCTCAGCTTGTGCCCCTAGGTCATGGCCTATGTTGGCCCTATGGGTAATCCGGGCCTGAGTAGTGATAACAACAACACTAATGGAGAAGGTTGTAAGAGATGCCAAGGGTCATCTAGTCCTTTCTGTCTTTCCCTCCTCCCCCCCCCAGCGGTAGCGGCGGCGACAAAGGAGGCGTGAGCCCCAGCGGCAGGCTTTTCCGTGGCCTTACTCTCCTTCTCCTTTGTCCCATGTGTGGCCGTGGCAGTGGGGGCAGCGGCGGGAGGATGCAGAAAAGCCACGCATGGGGTGAAGAAGGAGGGAAAAGTTGCTCCTCTCCCCTTCCTCTCTCGCCCCCCGCTCGCCTTCCTCGGCAGCAGCAGTGGTAAAGGCACGTACGGAGCATGGGAGGAGGGAAAGACTTGCACCTTTCTCTTCTCCCTTCTGCACCTTTCTTACCTCCGCTGCCAAGGAAGGCACGCAGGGGGCGAGAGAGCATGGGGAGAGGAGCGCGCCTTTCCCTCACCCATGTGCGGCTTTTCTGCCTCCTCCCACCGCTGCCCCCGCGGCCACACATGGGACAAGGGAGAAGGAGAGCAAGGCTGCGGAAAAGCCTGTCGCTGGGGCTCCCTCCTCCTCTGCCGCCGAGGAAGGCTTGCCTTTCCCTCCTCCCTCATTCCGTGTGAGGTTTCCTTGGCGGAGGAGGGAGCTGTGACCATGGGGCTTGTCCGAGGGGCTCCCCACCACCCCCTTGGATTGCTCCACCACCCCCCAGGTGGTGGAAGTGCCCACTTTGGGAATGACAGGGTTATTTATAACCTTTCAATCAAAAGAAAGTGGCTTAAAAGTGTTAATTGTACAATTCCCTACTCTCAGGTTTACAGTCTAAATAAAGCTTGAACTTACAGAAAAGGGAATAGTAGTCAAGGAGGGGATTAGGTCCTTCTTTCACTTTGAGGCCAGGGCAGTGGTAGTTGGGATGAAGGCCGTTGCAGCTTCTTTTTGGGCCTAAGCGTGATGAAGCTATGCTTTTCTCTGCTTCTCTCCCTTTGAGTACAGGGCAGTAGGGTAATGGAGTTGTGCCTGCCTATTCTTATCCCCTTCCAAGGCTATGGCAGTAATAGTTGAGATGGGGAGAGAACCTTTCATTTACTTCTGTGATTAGGCAAGATGCAATGGCGTCTTCTTCTTTTCTCCCTTTGGGTTTACAGCAGTGGCATTTGAGACAGAGGGAGGTCCTTTCATTTTCTTCTATGCCTAGGTATTTGAATGAACAGAACAGAGGTCCCTTTATCTGCTTCTGATGCTACCCAAGATGAAAGCATGCCTGCCCCTTCTTTGATCCCTCTGAGGCCAAGCCAATGGCAGCTGGGATGGAAGGAGGGTTTTTCATCTGCTTCTGGGTCTAAGCATGACGGAGCTCTGCCTACTTCAAAAATGTACATTAGAACCTCACACCTTCATCCTTACGTCTAGGGGAGAAAGGCGGGGTAGAAAGGCATGTAATAACAACAACAACAACTTGGATGGAGTTGACATATGAATTAATTAAATTAACATAGTTAAATATGTGGCGCAGCTGGCTGGGTGTCAGCTGCATTAAGATAACTACTGACCGAAAGGTCATGAGTTCGAAGCCAGCCCAGATCGGAGTGAGCTTCCAACCAATTGTGTAGCTTGTTGTTGACCTTTGCAATCTGAAAGACAGTTGCATCTGTCAAGTTGGAACATTAGGTACCACCTATGTGTGGGAAGGCTAATTTAACTAATTTATGAGGCCATAAAAAAGCATGTGGGGAATGCAGAAGTACTTCGCAGATGTACAGATGTGTCGCAGATGGATGGTGAAGCGACAGCTCCCCTGGTGGCCAGAAAAGTGGAATGTCAAATAGCCTCTGACTGTCTGTCTATATGTGTTGTATGTCTATGGCATTGAATGTTTGCCATGTACGTGTACATTGTAATCCGCCCTGAGTCCCCTGCGGGGTGAGAAGGGCGGAATATAAATACTGTAAATAAATAAATAAATGTGTGTGTGTGTGTATATATATATATATACATACGTGTGTGTGTGTGTGTGTGTGTGTATATATATATATATATATATATATATATATATATATATATATATCTCCTAATTGGGTTTAGCTGTTTCCAGAAACTAACATTCCTGAGGTATACAATCATGAATTAGAAAATTGACCTCTTCTTCTGATTCCTCATATATCTTAACAAAAACTTTTTAAAAATTGGAAAGATTACATGTACCTACAGAAACTCAAAATGAAACAACTGTAGTTTATGCAGTCTTCTTTCCACTTTACAGAGAAGAAGATCTGTGCTACCAGAGAAAAGATATGTGGAACTGTACACAGTTGTTGATCATAACAAGGTAATTTTCCCAGCCTAATCTGTTTGACTGCCGTATTTGTGTTTCTTTTCCTAAAACATGTTGTATTTTGAATTGCTTTAGTATTTGTTGAAAAAATCTGATGCGGAAGCTGTACAAAAGGACGTGGTTGAACTGACTAATTACGTGGATGCGGTAAGTAATCACAGAAACATCTATTTAGGCAATATGACACCAACTTGGAAAAAAAGGAAGCGGTGGCAATCATGCAGCCCTCCAAATGTTGTTGGACTGCAAGTCCACCAGCTCCTAGCCATTGAAACCAATGGTGAACAATTTAAGGCATTGCAGTCCAGCAGTATCAGGAGAAGTAAAAGATTCTTGTCCTTGGCCTGAATGCAATTACTAGTCCTAACTACAGTAGAAAAGTTGAATTAGTGGGATTTACTCAAAGTTCACTTACCAAGTTTTCATTGATTCAGTGGGTCTATTCTAGTTAGGACTAAAATTGGGAAACATTTTAGACCAATGTTAGTTTTTTTTTGTTATGCTTGTATCCAATAATATAGCTTACCCAATTAATTAGATGAATTTCCAGAGACTAACTTTGTAGGCTTCTTTGGAAAAATTCGACTCTTCATATCCTAAAATCTTTTATTATTGGGTTTATATTCAGACTTTGTTTACACATATTGAATATTGTGGCTGAAAAGAGGACAGTTATTTTACATTACTATAAACATGAGGCTTGGGATAGTTTGGAATCCTTTGTTGAGGCAAAAAATATTCATTATCTATGAACATTAACCTGGTTAAGGTGTTTCTTCTGGGAAATTATTTGGTGCTAGTATTCCTCAGTTATAAACAAGCATGATAGCATTCGGAAATGTCATATGTGTTTTAATGTGCAGACAACAGGGATCCAGGAGAACCCAAATACAGAACTCGGCATGGAGATGGAATAGGTTTTGGAAATATTTTCTTTTTTGAATACAGCTCTAAAAAGCCCCCAGACCAAGGGAATACTGTGAGTTGTAGTCAAGAACATTAGAATTTTCACTGGTCCAATTGTCCAAGATCCCAGGTTCCCCAGTATGCTAGCACTCCAATCAGATTCAATGAACACGCACAAATTGGAGGCAGGAACAGAAATCTTTATTCAGCAACAGGCAGAGCTGTTACCAGGGGATGCAAAGAAAATGCCAAATCTGATATATCTTCCTGTTACAAGCATGGACATGATATAGAGAGTTTACAGTAATTACGAAGAGTGGACATGTGGTGTGATTTGTGCAAATGATGCTCCACGATATCATTGGTTCAAAGGTACGAGGGCGGGTCAATAAGTCTGTGACTTTTTGAATAAAACACAGGTTTTTGGATGAAAAATCATTTTATTTTTCAACGTAGTTTCCTTTGAGATCTATACACTTTGTCCAACGTTTCTCCAATTTTTTTATCCCTTCCCCCAAAAAAAGATTTGTCGAGGTCATCAAAATAGGTATTTGTTTGTGAGATGATTTCATTGTTGGAGTCAAATCTCTTTCCGCCGAGCCATTTCTTCAGTGTTTGGAAACAAGAAATAGTCACTTGGGGCTAAATCCAGAAAATAGTGCGGATGAGGGAGCAATTCGTATCCCATTTCATGGATTGTTGCCATGGCAACTGCACATGTGTACACCCTTGCATTGTCCTGGTGCAAAAAAACATTTTTCTTGGCCAAATGCGGGCGTCCCCCCCCCAATCCTCATTAAATCAGCCCAATAAGTTGGCATAATATTTGCCATTGATTGTTTTACCCTTTTGAAGGTAGTCAATGTGGATTATACCGCGTGCATCCCAAAAAACGGTCACTATGACTTTATTGGCTGACAAACCCACCTTGGCCTTCTTTGGCACCGATTCACCCTGAGAAACCCACTGTTTTGACTGCTGTTCGGTCTCTGCTGTGTTGTGGTGGATCCACGTTTCACCCACAGCTACGAATAGGCACAAAAACTCATTAAGGAAATTCCGGAGTTGTGTCCGGGGGACCTCATAAGGTTATCCCTCTGAGCCCCAGGTTGTGGCTTCAATTTGAGAAGATGGAGGGGGGCTGATAACACTATCAACAACTTTTGCGGTATTGTTGTTTATTCGTTCAGTCGCTTCCAACTCTTTGTTACCTCATGGACCAGCCCACGCCAGAGCTTCCTGCCGGCCGTCACCACCACCAGCTCCTTCAAGGTCAAGCCAGTCACTTCAAGCAGTGATTTTCAACCAGTGTGCCGTGGAACACTAGTGTGCCATGAGAGAATCATCAGGTGTGCCGTGGGAAATTACGGTGTAGAGAGAGAGAGAGAGCCTAGCAGGAAACTTCAGGCAGCGGAAATGAGGCTTTCCTGGCCGAAGCAGCAATGCCAGCCAGCCTGGCTGCAGTCTGGGAGAGCCCTTGGGTCCACAACTTTCCTCCCCCCTCCTCTCTCTCTCCTTCCCTTCCTTCCTTCCCTCCCTCTGTGCACCAAGGACTACCTGGCTGGGCTGCGGCTCCTCCTGCTTCCTGGCTCCTGGGCGCTCTTCTGGCCTCCTTCCCTCCAGCAGTAAGGAGGAGAAGAGGGAGGAGGAGTCCGCAGGAGCTGCCCCCAACCGACCCTGTTCCCGGAGGCTCTGGGAGAGGCTTTCTGCCCTCTAGCCCCTCCACGCTGGGGAAGGGGAGCAACCCCTCATCTCCTGGCGTCTCCTGGCTGGGCTCCAGTTTCGCTGCAGAGCAGAGCAGAGGCCAGGATGCGCAGCTCCACAGCCCAGCTTGGTTCCTTCCCGATCTGGCCCCAAGGTGACAGCAGGGTAGCTGAAGGGATGCAGGGGGGGGGAGGCACTCCTGGGGGGGCTGAACCCCTTTGGGAAGGAGAGCTGGGGGTGGCGACGGCTGCGAGTCTCCGCTGCAGTTTGTTCCGAGGCTCGGAGTCACCCTGTGTGCTCAATTCCTATTTGTCCTGCTCAGCGCAGCCCTCCCCCGCAGGCCGGTGACGGGCCTCCTGCGCATGGGCCTCTCGGGGGCGGGGGCAGGAGGGGGGTTTGGCAGAAGCAGCGGCGTCATGAGGGGGGAGGGTGACAGCTAGTAAAATGATAGTTAGATTGTCATTTTGTGTCATTTTGGTTGGTGGTGTGCCCCAGGATTTTGTAAATGTAAAAAATGTTCCGCGGCTCAAAAAAGGTTGAAAATCACTGACTTCAAGGATAACATCCATCTTGTCTTTGTCGGCCCCCTTTTTTTTCCCTTCCATTTCCCCCAGCATCACTATTTTCCCCAAACTTTCCTGTCTTCTCATTATGTGGCCAAAGTAATTCCTCTCTGCCTCCTAGCTTCCTATATATTTCAGATGGCAGTTAAGAAACAAAATGGTTCCAATGTGCTTTGTTGGTTGGGAACTTGCCTCTCTTATTCAACATGATTTTGACGATGATGCTGTTTTCTTTAACTAGCTTGGAAAATACCAGCTCCAATATATTCTTAATTAATTACAAGCACTCGCATGAATTAAAAATGCTTTTTGTTGTTTATTCGTTCAGTCTCTTCCTGACCTCCTGGACCAGGGGTGGGCAACCTACGGCCCGCGGGCCGGTTCTATCCGGCCCGCCGAAGGGCCCCTGCAGGCAGCCCCCGGCAGGCAGGCCGGCGGGCAATGGAGGGGAAGGGAGGGGGAGAAGAGGAGGAGGCGAGGAGCAGGCGGCGGCGCAGAACATGGCTTCGCTGTCCTCCACCTCTTCCCTTCCCTTCCCTTCCCTTTCTCCACTCCGAACAGCTGGTGAGGGTGAGGGTTTTGTCCATGCGCGCTCACGCCAGGTGTGCCCACCCCTCCTCGGCAGGACTTTTCCTAGGCAAGCTGAGAGAGGACGATACCACTATCTCTCTCAGCATGCCTAGGAAAAGTCCTACCGTGGAGGGGTGTGCGCGCCTGGCGTGAGTGCGCATGGGCAAAACCCTCACCCTTGCCAGCTCTTCAGGCACGATCCTCGTCGCCCCCTCCTTTCACTTTCCCCCCTCCCTCCCTCAGTGGTCGCTGCCGCCTCAGTGCATTGTGGGCGCACTCCCACAATGCACTGGGGCGGAAAGGAAGGCAGGAAGGGTGCTTGTGTTGCCTCTCTCTCTCCCCCTTCCCTCCGCGTTTTCGCATCAGAGCTGGCGACGGAGGTGAAGGGGGGGAGAAGAGGAGGAGGAGGCCAGGGAAGGAGGGAGGGAGGAAGCGCCGCCACCGCTGAGCATCCTTAATGTAAGTGCATCTCAGCAACTCCAACTCCCCTTGGAAAAAATAATTGCCCACCCCTGTCCTGGACCATCCCACGCCAGAGCTCCCTGTTGGCCATTGCCACTTGCAGTTCCTTCAGGATCAAGCCAGTCTCCTCAAGAATACCATCCACCCATCTTGCCCTTGGTCGACCCCTCTTCCTTTTCCCATCCATTTTCCCCCAGCATCATTATCTTTTCCAGGCTGTCCTGTCTTCTCATTATGTGGCCAAAGTACTTCATCTTTGCCTCTAATGTCCTTCCCTCCAGTGAGCAGTTGGGCATTATTTCCTGGATTATGGACTGGTTTGATCATCCTGCTTATACATCATAATTGTTGGGGTATATGGCCCACAAAATCCTTTCCAAACAACAGAAAACATAGAATTCAAACAGCTTTAAAGTAGCATCTGCCCCATTTATCTCTTGGTATGTTGTCAGCTCCCTTTACCATACTTTCCCCACATAACAGACTTTAGGATCGCATTCTAGAAGGCCTACTTTGTGCATCTTACTCCACCAGATTCTCCATTTCTTAAAGGACTTTGTAGAGTTACTGCTGCAATGTCAGTCGCTAATGCTGGCCCATTGCATCTCTTCTGCTTATTCACATAGGATGAATAAGGGTCGTACTGTATGCTGTTTTGGAGGTTTTGTTGCTTTTAATTGATTGGATTTCAAGAAAGAATATGCAGGATGCTAATGAACTATATTAAGGTTTTGGAGGAGCTTGCTCATGTCTACATAACTGTATTTGCAGATGTTCAGTCCCTTAAACATACAAGTTGTCCTAATTGGGGTGGAAATATGGACAAGTGAAAACCCAATAGATGTGACTGGGTCGGCTGGAGATGTACTGAGCAAATTTGTAGGATGGAGACACAACGTTCTCACAAAAAGACCAAGAAATGATGTCAGCCACCTCCTCATGTAAGGATTGTTCCTCTATATAAATTACCCTGTGATTATAGATGGGGATACATGGAAAGTTATAAGGGTGGGGTTACACTCCCCCTGAAGACACAAGTCCACAGCTTGGGAGTTCTCCTGGACTCATTGCTGAGCCTGGAACCCCAAGTCTCAGCAGTGGCCGGGGAGCTTTTGCACAATTAAAACTTGTGCACCAGCTGCACCCGTACTTTGGGAAGCCAGACTTGGCCATGGTGGTTCACACTCTCATTACATCTGGAATAGACTATTGCTATGCACTCTATGTGGGGTTGCTCTTGAAGACTGTTCGGAAGCTTCAAATAGTCCAATCCGCACTAGCCAGGTTCCTTACTGGAATGGCATACAGGGAGCATACAATCTCCCTGCTGTGTCAGCTCCACTGGCTGCCAGTCTGCTACCAAGTACAATTCAAAGTGCTGGCTTTAGCCTATAAATCCCTAAACAGTTACAGTCCAGATTACCTGTCCAATGTGTCTCCCTTTATGAACTAGTTTGAGTGCTAAGATCGGCTGGGGAGGTCCAGCTATCGGTCCTTCCACCTTCACAGGTGCAATTGGTGGGGACGAAAGACAGAGCCTTCTCGGTGGAGGCCCCTTCGCTGTGGAACTACTTTCCCAGTGAGATTTGATTATCTCCCTCCCTCCTGGTGTTCAGAAAGAAAAATTGGCTATGCAAGTAGGCGTTCGGCAAGTGATAGTATTACTGAAGCACCTAAATGACAACAATGGGACTGGTGTAATGCTTAGATTGAAGGCCTGCAAGACGACCCTCTTTAATCAGGTCTTCAATCTAAGTGCCTCCTGAAAATTCTGTCTATTCCCTTGTGTTTTATATAATCAAACTGTTTTATGTGTATTTTATATTGTTTTTATGTAAACCGCCCCGAGCCTGCAGGGAGGAGCGGTATATAAAAGTGGTCAATAAATAAATAAATAAATAATATGTTTTATGTTCATGTTATGATGTTTGTTTGCATAATTGTTTATTGGTTTTAATTCATATTTATATGTTATTGATCTAGTCATGTCGTTATTTTTAATGCATGTTCGGCATTGGATTTTTGCCATTTTGCCTTGTTGTACACCGCTCTGAGTCCTCCCAGGGGTGAGAAGAGCAGAATAAAAATGCAATAAATAAATAAATAAATAAATAAATAAATGAATAAACCTGACTTTAAAAAAATAAACAACAGAGTCTGTAGCTGGGAGAATCATGCAGGTCAGAGCCATCTGATGAAATGCCTTATTGTGTTGATAACTGTGGCTCTTGAGAGTATTCTCATTAACAGAACCACCATAAGTTGAAGCTGATTATAATGTACTATTCTGAACACTAGAGTTCTCTCACAGAGGATTTAAATTCCCCAAAATACAAATCCTAGGATTCCATAGGAAGGAGGCAGTACAGTTCAGAGATACACTCCTGATATTTTTTTCATACAAAAGTTGAAAATCTTACCCAGTGGCAAAATCCCCCGCATTAGATGCTATAGACTGCATTTGCAGAGCATTCCCCAACATGAATATTTTTCTAGTTTCCACAATGCATACTTTCCCTCCTTTGTATCACAGAGGCAGAAAAGCATTTGATACTGCAGTTGGAATGGCTTTTGTTGGCACTGTCTGCAGTCCAACTCATGGAGGCTCAATCAGTACAGTAAGTACATTACATTTTTTCCCTTTCCTGATCTTATTGTGTCTTCCTTTTACCTAGTTCAGTAGGATCTTGGAAATATGCCAGAGGGTATCCTTAATGGTAGAGCATGCTATTAAATCTTTGTGCATACATAGTCTAGTTTGATAAATATAGCTATAGATTTTGCTTGAGATGTCTTAGCAAATAAACATCTGTATTTGCACTTTTAGGTTTTTGGCCTTGTTGGTTATTGCAATAAATTATTCACTTGATGTATTACAGGGAGAGGAGAAACATTAACTTGATCGGAAGTGTTGTCAATCAGGATAGTATTGGATAGTGGTTAGGTATTGATAGGTAAATAGAAATCTTGATTGTCTATGACAGTGTTTCCCAACCTTTTTTGAGCCGCGGCACACTTTTTACATTTACACAATCCTGGGGCACACCACCAACCAAAATGACACAAAATGACACTCTAACACAGTAATACATATAGTTAATATGTTTTAAAATGTATTTATACACTCACTTAGTGTGAAACCTGGACCTGTTTCGATTAACACAACATAGATATCCTGGCAGGAATGGCAGAAAGACACAAACTTCCCACACAGAACTCCCATAACCAAGAGAAAATACTATAAGAATTTGATGGGCATTGACCTTGGTTTTTGGAGTTGTAGTTCACCTATATCCAGAGAGCACTGTGGACTGAAAGAATGTTGGATCAGGACCAAACTTGGCATGAGTACTCAATATGCCCAAATGTGAATACAGATGGAGTTTGGGGGAAATAGACCTTGACATTTGGGAGTTACAATTTCTGGGATTTATAGTTAACACACAATCAAAGAGCATCCTGAACTCTTGCAACAGTGGAATTGTAACCAAACTTGGCATATTAAACTCTCATTACCAACAGAAAGTACTGAAAGGGTTTGCTTGGGAATTGACCTTGAGTTTGGAAGTTGTAGTTCACCTACACCCAGAGAACACTGTGGACTCAATGCTATGTTGTTTTGTTGTTTGTTTTCTATCCAGAATCACAATGTTGGAAGGAGGCTCACCATTTTAAGGTCCCTAAAACAGGCATGGGAAAACTTTGGCCCTCTGGTGCTTTGGACTTCAACTCCCACCATTCCTAACAGCCTGAGGCCCTTTCCTGCTTAAGTGGCTGAGGGGGGGGGGGAGGAAAAGGGCCTGAGGCTGCTATGAATGGTGGGAGTTGGAGTTCAAAACACCTGGAAGGTCCAAGCTTGCTCATGCCAGCTTTCGACAAAGACCTCTTCCTCCCCCTTCGCGCCCTTTCTTCCTCCTCCTGCGGAACACTTACTTTTTCTTCTCCACTCAGGCTCCCTTCTTCCCAGCCTCGCTCTGCTCGCTTTGCCTCGCTTTGCTCATGCTGCCGCTTCTGCCGCCATTTTGATCCGAGGGGGCAGCGTGAGCATGTTCAGGAGGGGAGGGGGAGGGAGGAAGATGTGGGGCGGGTCTGCGCAGTAGCGCCCGCATGGCAAAGCGAGCAGAGCGAGGCTGGGAAGAAGGGAGCCCAAGTGGAGAAGAAAAGGTGTTCGGCAGGAGGGGGAAGAAAATGTATTGGAGGTTCCAATTTCCCACGGCACACCTGATGATAGCTCACGGCACACTCGTTGGGAAACACTGTGTTAGGGAAATAGAGATCGTGCCAGTGCATAAAATAGCAGCGCTTTATATGTGTTTTTCCATGCTCAAAAATATACCTACTCTCCCATAAAACAACTTGTTTTATATCATGCACTCAAAATGAAGTAGACTGGTAAAAAAAATGGTTTACTCAGAACTTCATGTGTTCATCATACATCAGGCATGACAATCATACACAGATACATAAATTATCAGTCCAGATACAGATATATTTGAGATAATCTCTGTGTGCAGATGGCACAGGGCATCTTTCTTACAAACATCAAGCAATGTTCGCTCTTAGCAGTCCCAAAATCTAATAGAGTCTGTGATCTGGGCAGTCTCAGATCAGATCATGCGGTTGTCAGCCCCTTCCACTACTTCTCAGGAAAAACATAGAGCAAGGAAAGAAAGCTGCATATCAGAACATACATGCAATAAGTAAGCAACAAAATAATAGATTAACAAATTAGTAGAGGAGGCTTAAAGAAGGTTGTAATTTCTAACAGTTTTCTTGTTCCATACGAGTAAATCATGTGAAAGGATGGGAGACTTGCTTAACATTTTAATGTGATGAAAAAAATGGGCTGTAGTTAGTAGAACCTTGATTGAAAGTAAACACAGTTTTTCCTGTATCATAAATCATAGTCTCTCAAGATCCAGAGAGTGTGAGGTGGAGTTGAGGGAAGTTATTTTCTGTGATTCTGTAAGTCTCTTGGTTGTTGTAAACCAGGTTTCAATAGCAGTAAAGGTGACAAAAGTTATTTAAAAACTACCTGGTAGCTGCAAAGTTTTTATGTGTTCACTTCGTTTATTTATTTATTTTATTTATTTATTATTCATTTTTATACACTGCCACTCCCAAAGGCTCGGAGCGGTTTACAAATAGAATAACACAGTTCACACTAAAATAGTAAAACCAGCATGAAACATTCATTGTTAAACTATGTTCTTCTCTTTGCCAGTTTGATCACGATACAGTGCTAAGTCATGCTACTATCGTTGCGCACGAACTGGGACATAACCTGGGAATGAATCATGATGATAAAAGTTGTCCAGGTGCCTACATTATGCACAGTATAGACAAGTAAGAGCTCTTAATTATTTTTTCTTATAAAAACCGAATGTATTTTCTATCTGTAAATCAGGGTCTAGTATGCCAGCCTGGTCAGTTGGTCCTCAAGTTTCCAGACTTTTACTATCAGGCATGACAATCTAGCAATGTGCTATAGCATTGATGTAGTTGCATTATTGAAGTGGATCCCATTTCTTAAATTAGTGCTGCTCTACATTGCCCAGCAGACATTTGCCTTATTCCAAATGACGAGGCTAATGTATCTTTCTGTAAAAGTTCTATCACATTTCTAAGTGCACTGTCCCCACAACTTTTTTACTTGGGTTCTTTGTTGCTTTGGATGGGTTACTGGCACAATTGTGGCGAAGTTGGACATTGGAGTCCCCTAGTGTTGGATGGCATCCCACAGAATTGGAAAAGACATTGTTTTAGACCCCTGTTTGAGAGTCAGAATTCATGTGGTTTAGGTCAGTGTTTCCCAACCACTGTGATGTGGCACACTAGTGTGCCGTGACGGACCTCCTGCTGTGCCGCGAGAAAAGCTCTCTGCCCCCCTTCCTTCCCCTCCTCCTCCTGCCGAACTCCTGCTGCTTGGGGGAGGAGGAGGAAGGGCCGGGCGGCGATGAAGAAAAAGAAGAAGGGGCCGGGGCACCTTCTCCTTTGGCCATTTCCCCAGCCAGCCTCCAATGCGCCATGACTCCCGCCATGACTCTTACCTCTCGCTCACTGAAGCCGCGCTGAGGAGGAGCCCCGCTCACTGAAGCTATGTGGGAGAGCTGAAGCCGGGGGGAGGGGGCGGGGCTCCACCCCTCCCCCTGGCTTCAGCACTCCCAGCAGCTGCTCCAGCCTTGAGGGGACAGTTCCAAGCCAGCATTGTGCTGGCTCTGCCTCTGCTGGCTTGGCACTGCCCCCTGAAGGCTGGAGAAGCTGCTGGGAGAGCTGAAGCCGGGGGAGGGGGCAGGGCATGGCGCGGCATGGCTCCGCCCCCTCCCCCCAGCTTCAGCACTCCCAGCGGGCCACCATCCCCAAGCCGTTCTTTACTGTGTTAGAGTGTCATTTTGTGTCATTTTGGTTGGTGGTGCGCCCCCGGATTTTTTAATGTTAAAAGTGTGCCGCTGCTCAAAAAAGGTTGGGAAACACTGGTTTAGGTGAATGCTTTGTACCCATACAAGAGGGTTCATGATTTTTTTGTAGGCAAGGTGACTAAATATGCCAAATGAGAGCTTGAAAGGGTTATTTTTTTTGGACTACAAGTCCTAGCATCCTCTAGTCCATCTGTCTGAGGAACTAAGAGAATTTTAGCCCAGAAAAACAATGTATTTCCTAGTAGGTCCAAGAACTTATTTTTGTGTTTTCTAGTGGGTCCAGAAACTTCAGTAGCTGCAGTGAGAACGATTTTGAGCAGCTCATCTTGAGAGGTGGAGGAACCTGTCTTAGAAATGCTCCCAAACCAAGTGACATTTTCACAGAACCTGTATGTGGCAATAACATTGTGGATAGAAATGAAGAATGTGACTGTGGCACTCCTAAAGTAGGTAATTTTTGAAAAATCGTTTAGATTTAGTATTGTGTGTTGTAATACTTAAAACAACTATAGAGAAACACTCTGGAAAACTTTGTCCTAGGCTGAACCTTAGTGTTATAATTTGCTCTTGACGATTGGCCCAGGATGTCCAAATGTTTTTTTTCTCTTTTTTTAAAAAAAATAATTTTTATTGTGGAATTTTTCAATTTATGCAGTGATACAAACAAAATACAAAAAAGCTGTGCAGAGAGGGAAGGGGATAAGGTGTGGGTGTCATAGCAAGAAAAAAATAAAACACGAAAAAAAAGAAAGAGAAAAAAAAGAAAAAAGAAAGAGAAGAGAAATAGAAAAAGGGGAAAAAAGCAGGGCTCGTCAGAGGAGGAGTCTCCTCTCTCTGAGCGAGCTGTGCTTTAATTTAAAAACGTATTGGACTTCCGTACTTATATATTCAGTCAAGAACCCTTATGTTTTCTTCCGATAAAAATAGAATAAAGTTTCAATCATTCCATATCTATAATACATTTTTTGCCCTTATATTGTTCCCAACTGGAACATAAATTTACTCTAGCAGCTGTAAGTTATACAAATGCCTTTATAATCCTTCTCTGATGGTTTGGGCGTGGGAGCCTTCCTTCGCCTTTTTGGCTTCTTGGTTAGCTTCTACAATAGTCCTCGAGTGGAGACCAATCCGTTCTCTTTATTGGATTGCCAGTACTTTGTTTTAGAAAGAAGGTCAGCTTATCCATGTCTCTTATTTCCCATAATCTGTCCAACCATGAATCCATTTCCGGCGTCTTCTCCGACTTCCAGACCGATGCATAGGTGATTCGAGCTGCCGTGATAATATATGTGAATAATCTATCTTCATTTACGTCCATTGGGATCAATTTATCCGTTAGGCCGAGGAGGAAGAATTCCGGTCTTAATAGAATCTCTTTTTTGAGTATTTTTTGGGTTGCCCCCTGAATATTTTTCCAATATTTTATTGCTCTTTCACATGTCCACACATGTGGTAAAAACTACCCTCATGTGATTTACACTTCCAGCACAAGTTTGAATTATTTTTATACATTATGCTAAGTTTTTTAGGTGTCAGGTACCACCTATGGATTATCTTGAACCAGTTTTCTTTGAAATTGGATGCATAAGTATATTTAATTTTTTTTGTTCCAAATCTGCTGCCACTCCTGTATTTTTATCTGATGACCAATATTTCTTGCCCAATTAACCATGCAGCTTTTTACCGTTTCTGTTTCCGTTTCCCACTCTAGTAATTTCTTATATAACAGGGTGACAACCTTATTCTTTTTTTCCAATAATTTTTCCCAGAATTCCTCCTTTTCCTCGAAGCCTTCGGCTTTATCCTTAAACAATTCCTTAACTTGGAGGTATTGTAACCACGACATGTTCTTAAACTGTAATCTTAATTCATCTAGTGGCTTTAATACCCATTTATCTTGATTTTTCTTTAAGAGGTCTTTTATATGTTGGCCATATTTGCCATCCCAGGAGCCTTCTTTGTTTAGCCACTATGGGCGAGAAATCCAGAGTGGGGTTTTTAGATGGAAAAAGATTTAAATTTAGCCCAAACTTTAAATAGCGCCGATCTCACAAAGTGATTTCCAAAGTTTTTTCAATCTTTGCCTGGTCGTGCAAAGGTACGCGTGCCAGCCCACTCTGAGGTTAAATCCCTCCAGAATGAGCAGTCTTTTCGTTATTTAGAGAGATCCACTCCCCCGAGCCAGGCCAGCACACACGCCTCGTAATAAGATTTTAAGTCTGGGAGACCGAGCCCCCTCTGTTCGTTCTATCAATCATTACCCTATATTTTATTCGTGGTTTTTCGTCCATTCCATATAAAATTGGTTAGATCTTTGTTCCAATTTTTGAAGATTTTTTAAATTTCTAATTATCGGGATATTTTGAAATAGATGGAGGAGTTTAGGCAGGACATTCATTTTTATGATGGCAATTCTCCCTAGCAATGTAAGATTAAGGAATTTCCAATTCTTCAAATTTTCTTTTATCTCTTTCCACTTTTCTTCATAATTATTTTGTAGTAATTGGGAATTTTTTGGCCGTTAGCCAAATCCCCAAATATTTAATTTTCTTTTACCTGAAGTCCTGTCTTTTTGTAGCATTTCCTGCTTTTCCTTAGTCATATTTTTGGTTAGAAACACCGTTTTTTCCTGTTAAGTTTTAGTCCAGCCACTTTACCGTACTCCTCTAGCTTTTGCATCCATTTCTGAATATTCTTAAGAGGATCTTCAATTATACAAACAATATCGTCTGCAAAAGCCCTTATTTTGTATTCTTGATTCGCCACCTTCAACCCCACTATCTCTTTATCATTTCTTATTCCTTTCAGTAGTATTTCCAACGCTAGAACGAACAGGAGGGGAGACAAGGGGCATCCCTGTCTTGTTCCCTTCCCAATTTGAAGTTTTACAGATAATTCATTATTTATTCTTAATCGGGCTTCCTGGGATGAATAAATGGCCCTAAAAGCATTTTTGAAGGCATACCCCATGTCCAATTCATCTATAACTCCTTCAATAAAGTCCCAATGGATGTTATCAAAGGCCTTTTCGGCGTCCAGCGCCAAAAAGGCCATCTCCTTTTGTGTATTTATATTGTAATATTCTATTATATCTAGGACTACCCTGAGATTGTCTTTACTACTTCTATCAGGGAGGAATGTTTTTTCTCTCTTAACAGGAGTGTTCAAACCCTTGCTGTGACGCTGCTACTTGCAAACTGAAACCTGGATCAGAGTGTGCAGAAGGATTGTGCTGTGAAAAGTGTCATGTGAGCGCCATTATCTTTTCTGCTTAATGCAATCCTAAGGACCTTTATTTAGAAATAAAGTTCATTTATGTTAATTAGTGACTTACCCCATAGGACTGCAAACTTAATGCTAGTGTGTTGCTTAAATGCTGACTTTAGTTTTTAATTGAATTCTCCACCACATTAAGGACAATATTAAGCACAGCAATAAATACCAGCATGTTTGATCCAGGAAGAGAACTGCAGCATTATTATATTTTTTTCAATTCCAAGCTGCCATTGATGGTAAGACACACACTATTTTCAGTACCACCACCAGCAAAAGAATACATAATATGCCTGCGATTCTAAGAGATGTTTATATTGCGGGGTGTGTAAAAGGCGTCTTAGAATCAAAGAAATGCATAGATGTACCGTTCAAGTGTGGCAATTTTCATCCTGCTAGCCCTAAAAATGAGGGGAAGGGGAGCCTGGGAAGCCCGCCCATTGCTGCCAATGGGCTGAAAATAGCCTTTTTTCTTCGTGGGCTCTATGAATGCACACTTATGAAGGCCTGCGCGCCAAGCAGGCCCCAACAGAAACTTTCCAAGTTTGAATTTTTCAAGTTTTGGCGGTAGCTTCGCCCAGCCCTCCCTGACACCACCTACATTCCTTTGTTTTCCGCCACACGGCTAACATAGGAACTTTTCCAAGAGTTCTGCTAGAGAGTTTGTTTCCTAGTATGTCCACGACGAGCTTCAGGCACTGCGTTGCTTGTTCCAAGAAGATCCTGGACTGGGATGTGCACTCGAGGTGTCTCCGGTGCCTTGGAGAGGGCCACGTTGTCTCGACCTGTGTTCATTGCCAGGCACTCACCGCACAGTCTTGGAAGAGCAGGGCGCAATGTCTCCATGCCATCCTGATGGCCATCCTGATGGAGGAAGCACTCGCCCCTGCCCCATCGTCTTCAGCTTGAAAATCCGCTCAGCCGTCCCCTCTTCAACAAACCTCCCCCTACCGTGGTGGCGTAGGAATGTGGGTGGTGTGGGCGAGGGCGCTTTTATACCCTCAGGGAGGGCTGGGCGGAGCTACCGCCAAAACTTGAAAAATTCAAACTTGGAAAGTTTCCGTTGGGGCCTGCTTGGCGCGCAGGCCTTCATAAGTGTGGATTCACAGAGCTCCACTTGAAGAAAGATGGTCACAAGAATGTAACCTACCATTTTTCCCAGATGTGAAATGAAAATGCCCATTTGGAGACATGCCTGTTTTCAGGAGGCACACAAAAACAGATATGGGCAAGCAGAAATGGATTGAGATTCACCCCAAAAACACAAACCTAGAATATAATTTACCATCTAGGAACTGCATTAGGGCATATACTGAAAAGAATCACAAGTTCAAATGTACACAAAGTGTTTTATTTACAGGGCTGTCCAACTTCTACCGGCCCAAGGGCTGGAATTCCGGTCACTGATCACCTGGGGGGCCACTCTGCCCCAGCCATGCCCCTGGCCATGCCCCCGGCCCTCCTCCAGTTTCGCCCACTTCTGACGCTGGCGTGATGCTTTGGGAGGGAGGGCGGAGCCATGGGGAACTCCCATGTCTTCGCCCTCCCTTTCAAAGCGCGCCAGCGTCAGAAATGGCAGTTTTGCCCACTTCTGACGCGGGCGTGACGCTTTGAAAGGGAGGGCGGAGTCACAGGGGACTCCTCATGGCTTCTCTCTCCCTTTGACAGTGTCACGGCAGCGTCAGAAGCGGCAGTTTTGCCCGCTTCTGCCACTGGCGTGACACTATGAAAGGAAGGGCAGAGTCACAGGGGACTCCCCATGGCTTCACCCTCCCTTTCAAAGTGTCACGCCAGCGTCAGAAGCGGGCGAAGCCGCCACTTCTGACGCTGGCATGACGCTTTGAAAGGGAGGGCGGCTTCATTGGGAGTCCCCGTGACTCCGCCCTCCCTTTCAAGCGTCACGGCGGTTTCGCCCGCTTCTGACGCTAGCGTGACACTTTGAAAGGGGGGGGAAGCCATGGGGAGTCCCCGTGACTCTGCCCTCCCTTTCAAAGCGTCACGGCAGTTTCGCTCCATTCCTGACGCTGGCGTGACGCTTGAAAGGGAGCGAAGCTCCCTTTCAAAGCGTCACGGCAGTTTCGCCCGTTTCTGACGCTGGCGTGATGCTTTGAAAGGGAGTGCGAAGCCATGGGGAGTCCCCCGTGACTCCGCCCTCCCATTCAAGCGTCACGCCGTCAAGCGGCAGCAGCCGCTTCTGACGCTGGCGTGACGCTTTGAAAGGAGGGCGAAGCCATTGGGAGTCCCATGGCTTGACTCCGCCCTCCCTTTCAAAGCATCACGGCGGTTTTGCCCGCTTCTGACGCTGGCGTGACGCTTTGAAAGGGAGGGCGAAGCCATGGGGAGTCCCCGTGACTCCGCCCTCCCTTTCAAAGCATCACGGCAGTTTTGCCCACTTCTGATGCTGGCGTGGCGCTTTGAAGGGAGGCGAAGCCATGGGGTCCCCATGACTCCGCCCTCCCTTTCAAAGTGTCACGCCAGCGTCAGAAGCTGGCGAAAACCGCGCACATGCGCACTTTTTTTGGATTTTTATTTATTTTTTTTGGGATTTTATTATTTTTTAAAAATAATATTTATTGCAGGAGGATAGGAGGGTTGGCGGGCCGTATGTGGTCCGTGGGCTGCCTGTTGGACAGGCCCGCTTTATAACAAAGACTCTGATACAGTAAAATGGAATCCTACCCCCATTCAGGCCCCTTTCCCCATGTAACAGAAATGCCCTACAGAGTTTTTGTCTTCCCTAGTACACATGGATTGCATACGTTGGATAGTTCACACCCCAAGTATTTATTTTCTCCTTGGTAGTTAAGATCCTTGTTAAGAGAGAGAACCGGGGACAGGGAGTCAGTGTTGTCAGATTCAACAGAGTTGAGTGCCTCTGCTTTTAAGAAAGAGATGGAGAAAATATTTTTTCTTGTTTTATGGTGCTACGGAGAATAGAACATTAGCCAATGGATTCATATTACAAGAAGAAAAACATTTTTCTTGTAACTAAACAAGAAGAACTTTTTTTAAACTCTCAGAGCTGTTTAAGAGTGAAATAGATTGTTTATGGGGGTCTCCATCTTTGGATATTTAGACAGAGGTTGGATGCCCACCTTTCATAAGTGCTGTAGTTATATATTGCTGTATAGCAGGGGCTTGATTACAGGCCCGGATTACCCATAAGGCCACCCTAGGCCATGGCCTAGGGGCGCAAGCCAAGGGGGGGGGGCGCAGTTCACACAGACCCTTGTCAAGGAAGGAGGGCGCGAGGAGGAGGAGGCGGAGGGAAGACCCCGGGGCTACTGCCAGGCATGCGCAGCACCCAGGAACATGGCGGAGGAGGCAGAGGAACTAGCGCCCTCCTGCTGCGCATGCCTGGCAGCGGCCCCAGGTGGGGGGGAGGGTGCGGTAGAGTTTGGTTTGGGGGTGTAATTCCAAAGTGTGGCCTAGGACACCAAAAGGGGTTAATATGGGCCTGCTTAATTAGATAGTTCTTATGTGTTCTTCCATACATCCTTCTAGAAGTCTGATCATTCAATTCAAAACGCAGTCACCACAGTGACATTATTTATGTTCTCCCATGCCACCCCATGTTTTGATATCACAATATTTTATAGTCTTCGGGCAGAAAATTTAACAAATGTCCTATTTTCTAGTTCAAAGTAGCCGGAAGCGAGTGCAGGAAAAAAGGGAATACCTGTGATCTCCCCGAATATTGCAATGGAACATATCATGACTGCCCGGATGATGTGTATATCATGGATGGCTATCCCTGTAATAATATGAAAGATTATTGCTATAATGGAGCTTGTCAGAATTATGATTTTCAATGTGAATCCCTCTTTGGAAAAGGTACGTTTCAAATGATTCATGGAACACACCATGCAAATGAAGTTGGCAGATATGTTCGCTCAGAAAATACTGAGGCGCTGAGGAAAAATACTAGGTTTTGTTTTAATAGGAGCCAAAAAAGGACCAAACATTTGTTTTGAAATTGCAAATAGCAATGGAGACAGATTTGGGAATTGCGGGATGTCTGAAGGAAAATTTGTAAAATGCACCCAAGCGTAAGTAACCTGGAAGTTGTATTTGTATTTTATTATCACATTAATACTTCAGCTCTGGGCGCTCTTAGACCCCTTCTACACTGCCATATAAAATCCAGATTATTTTATTTGAATGGGATTATATGGCAATGTCGACTCATATAATCCAGTTCAAAGCAGATGTGGATTATATGAGTCTACATTGTCATATGATCCAGTTCAAAGAAGATAATCTGGATTTCATATGGCAGTGTAGAAGGGGTCTTATGTGGTTTATCTGCTTTGATAATCTGGATTACATGGCAGTGTAGAAGGGGCCTTAATTGAGGTTATAAACCAATGAATGCAATAGCCACATTTGTGGCTTAATCAAACTGTGACTGACGTAATTGTGATGGACTAACATGTTACTCCTTCCCTTGCCATTCTCCACCTTCTCCTACACAATAGTTCTTAGTTTCCATCAAATTGTAATTCCCCATTATGCCCAAACCTTGACTGAATGCTGGCTAAAACACTAGAATAACAGAACAGTTTGTTGTCTTGGAGAGTTCATGAAAACTGAGTCAGAATTTCCCAATTTGAATATAAGAGAAAATGCTAGTTTAACATAAACCAGGGCCCCTGGTGGTGCAGTGGGTTAAACTGCTGAACTGCTGGACTTGCTGACTGAAAGCTCGGCGGTTCAAATCCGGGGAGCATGGTGAGCTCCCGCTGTTAACCCCAACTTCTGCCAACCTAGCAGTCAAAAATATGTAAATTTGACTAGATCAATAGGTACTACTCTGGTGGAAAGGCAATGGTGCTCCATGCAGTCATGCTCGCCACATGACCCAGGAGGTGTCTACTGACAATGCTGGCTCTTCAGCTTAGAGATGGAGATGAGCACCACCCCTTCAGAGTCGGACACGACTAGACTTAATGTCAAG
Organism: Anolis apletophallus; assembly: GCA_030556195.1. Taxonomy (NCBI): domain Eukaryota; kingdom Metazoa; phylum Chordata; class Lepidosauria; order Squamata; family Anolidae; genus Anolis; species Anolis apletophallus. Next base: position 93,017,437 of record JARBWK010000010.1, read on the forward strand.
GGAAACCTTTTAACATAAACCAGGCCGGAGTCAATGACACAGAGGATCAGGATATGAATGCAAAACTGTAGTATGAACACTATAGAAGCCTTCTTTGTTTGGAAGACTAGATTTATTTTATGACATGTTCTTCTTTTCAAAAGCCAATGGATTTTGCTTGTAGTTGTTGAGAATGTTTTTCTAGTAAGCCACAAATTGAACAATGGCTGAAGGGCTGATCCATTGGCTTTTCTTGTAATATGGAGGATGACAATGGGCATACATTTTTGCAGACCTGAAGAGGTTCCCCACTATCTCACCAGTAAATTTGCAATGGGAGTGGAAATGGCAGTATATAAAAAACTGGTGTAAACAAAAGTGTGCATTTTAATAAATATATAGAAGCTGTTTTTACATTTGCCCAGGGCTTACCATATTCTTTATTACATTCCTATTTGATTTCTCTTCCAGCAATAGTCTATGTGGAAAGATTCACTGCACGTCCGTCAGTCAACAGAGCCATCTTTCTCAAGTATACATCCAAAATCAGGGTGGTGTTTCCTGTGTGACTACAGCCTTTGACCTTGGTTCAGACGTTCCTGACCCAGCTCTAGTTACCAGAGGCACTGCCTGCTCAGAAGGAAAGGTAAGGGAGTACTTACTGATACCTAAGCAATGGCAAAACTGAACACATTAGCATTTCCAAATGTCTCTTAATATTTCCTATTTTCCTCAATCTATTTCTCCCAACCATAGTTCAGCAGTGGCAGGTGTTCACGTTCTACTAGCCATACATCTCCATTGTTGCATTAATGCAGTTTGACACCACTTTAAGTGCTATGGCCCAGTGCTATGGAATCATGGAATTTGTAGTTTTATAAGGTCCCTTCTCAGCTAAAGAATCCAGATACATCAGCAAACTACAAATTTCATGATTCCACAGCATTGAGCCAGGGTAGTTACAGTTGTGTCAAACAGCATTAATTTTTTAAAATAGTTTTTATTAATTTTCCGATAAAAACAAATAGTTACAGAAAATCACAGTAGTTTGAAGACAAGTTTCCTTCCGTCACAGTAAGAAACCCCTTTGCAGGGTATAGGATAAAAGATTGATTTTATAGTGTAGACCGGTGATTCTCAAAGTGGGCGCTACCACCCCCCAGTGGGCGGTCGGACATTTCAGGGGGGTGGTAGAAGCCTCTGATGAAATTGGGGGGCACTGAAGCCTAGAAAGAGGGCGGTGGTGTTACCCTGGCGTTAGGTTGCCACTGTCCAGAGCCTGTCCCTTTGCTCTCCTGAACTCCTCCCACGCCAACGGGGCTGTGGCATGGGAGGAGTTCAGGCGAGGAAGGGGGTGGGCTCTGCGCAAAGCCTGTCCCTTTCCTCTCCTGAACTCCGCCCACGCCATACAGCCCCGTTGCAACTTGCAGGCGCACACACTCGCGTGCTTGTGACCTTTCGCCCCAACTACATCTACGGCAGGCATCCTCAGAGGTTGTGAAATCTGTTGATTTGAGATTACTGCTGACGAAAATAGGGCCGAGGATTACTAGATTGGTAGCAGCATGCCAGGTTCATCTTTCTCATTAAGATGACTTCTAATGTTTTAACTTTTTTGGTGAATGAAGGTGGCTGAGTTGGGGTGAAGCCCCCCCCCCGCACAAAGCCCACTTCTTCTGCGCCAGGTGCAATAATGGAGAACCCAATGGGCACATCATCCCCCCTTCCCATTTTCCAGAAGTATGCAACATTGGCATTACCTTTCTATTCAAAGTTCAATAAATAGTTTCATAATTTCAAACTTGAATGTTTCTAAGTTACACCTTTCTTTACCATATTTTACAAAAAAAGGTAGAAACATTAATACATATAATACACATTAATTTCTTTTTAATTGCTATTTAAAAAATTAAAAAATTAATTTCTAGGGGGGCGGTGAGCAAATTTTTTTCTGGAAAGGGGGCGGTAGGCCAAAAAGGTTGAAAGCCACTCAATCAGAAAAACCCCTGCCAGGAAAAAATGTCAGACCTTATATCAAAGTCGGTAAACATTTGACCTCACAGATGTGTGAGGCTATGGCCTCTGCGACAGAGCTGAATAAAATCCCACATTATCTGCTTTGAACTGGAATATATGGCAGTGTAAACTCAGGTAACACAATTCAAAGCAGAAATTGTGGGATTTTCTGCCTTGATATTCTGGGTTGTATGGCTGTGTGGAAGGGCCCTACAATACCCTTAACCTTTCACCATTAGCTATACTAACTGGAACTTCTAGCAACTGGAATCTAAAGCTTCTCTCGTACACTGCCATATAATCCAGATCATCAAAGCAGAGAATCCACACTATCTGCTTCGAACTGGATTATATGAGTTTACACTGCCATATAATGTAGTTCAAATCAGATAACCTGGATTTTATATGGCAGTGTAGAAGGGGCCTAAAACATCAGGAAGGTCCGCGATTGTTGTAAATATATTACATATCCCTGCCTAGTGAAGTATGGAGTGCATACTGTATTAGGAAATTCATGTTTGATTTATGCATTATTTCATCATCACTGTTATCATCATCTATTTACACATTGCCATCATCAGACATAGCACTTTACAAGCAATGGAACAACAAAACTGTTCCTTGCCTCCAGGCTTACAATCTATCCTCTTGATCTTTAACTGGATCCTCATCTGAAGGAGATTAGTTTGAATATAATCCAAAACCATGTTTAGTGCTGGGGAAAATATTTTATACAGGTATGTTTTTCCTGTTCTAAAAGGTGGAAATGAGTCTCTCAAAGCTTTGTTACTGGTAACAAGAGCTCTAAATTGAAATTGTTTTTCCTGTTCTGAAAGGTGGAAATGATTCCCTTGATGCTTTGTTTCCTGTAACAAGAGCTCTAAATTGAAAGATGCTCGTAGTTTGAGCTCAGTTTTATGTCATGTTCAGCACTTGAACATGGTCCCCAAAAAATTCCTTGCAGCTGAATTCTGCCTTTTGATTAAAGAAAAACATTTGGGTTTTTTTTCCGGCCATTATACACTCATGAAAAGATTTAGTGTTCAGTATTACATGCATGAAGTGTGGCATGTCTCTGAGTGGCTTGCTCTTTTCCTTCTTATCTCTTCCTTTGGCACACTCCAAAGGCTGGGATTAAAATATCCGTTCCCAGTTTCTGACTAATCTTTTGTCCTTTGTCGTTTTTTTTTTAATAATTAGTAGGTAAATCATAAGCAACTCCCCAATCCCGTCCTGTTTGAATTATATAGTTGTTTTATATTAATAAGTTCCTCAAGCTTAGATTTAAGAGGGAAGGTCTTCTAGTTTAAAATTGAAAAGGGGAAGCTTTCGGTCTATTCCTGATTTTTTAAAAAATGCTGCAGCCATGAAACACCAGTAAATATTATTTTACAACAATGGTTTTATTCCTTTCTGATCCTCTTCGAATCCATTTTGGGTTAATGACCCGGGCCCTTTCTACACTGCCATAAAATTCAGATTATCTGATTTGAATTGGATTATATGGCAATGTAGACTCATATAATCCAATTCAAAGCAGATACTGTGGATTATCTGCTTTGATAATCTGGACTATATGGCAGTGTATAAGGAGCCCCAGAGTCAGATCAGTATTGATGTTAAAGTACAGGCTACATCTGAATCTGCCCATTTTCTCTCCATTGCATAGTTTCATTTTTGAAGATATGCTACGCTTTCTAATTTGATTTTAAAAGTTGTTTCAATTTTTTTTCCAGGCCTGTGTTGATTCCAAATGTGTGAATGCAAGTCTGCTTGGTTACAATTGTGATGTAAAGACAAAATGTCATGACCGTGCAGTAAGTAAGAAAATGATGATACTGTTCCATTGGTAGAGCAAAATAAAAAACTAATTATGTAATATCCTAGTACCCTGTCATGCCACAGTTCCTTCTGAAACTATTTTCATGTGATCTGTATGGCCACGATTGCTACAAGAGGAGATGGCAGCATATACAGTTATCCTATCACATTTGTTCGTCTTAAAGCAGTGTTTTTCAACCTTTTTTGAGCCGCGGCACATTTTTTACATTTACAAAATCCTGGGGCACACCACCAACTAAAATGACACAAAATGACACTCTGTCATTTTACTAACTGTCACCCTCCCCCCTCGTGATGCCGCTGCTTCTGCCAAACCCCCCTCCCCAGGGAGGCCCACACGTAGGGGGCCCATCACCGTCCCGCAGGGGAGGGCTGCGCTGAGTGGCTGAAGCGCGGGCGGGCTCGGCTGAGCAGGACAAATAGGAATTGAGCACACGGGGTGGCTCCGAGCCTCGTAACAAACTGTGGCGGAGGCTCGCAGCCGTCACCACCTCCAGCTCTCCTTCCCGAAGGGGTTCAGCCCCCCAGGAGTGTCTCCCCCCCTGCGTCCCTTCGGCTTCCCTGCTGTCGCCTTGGGGCCAGATCGGGAAAGAACCAAGCTGGGCTGCGGAGCTGCGCATCCCGGCCTCTGCTCTGCTCTGCAGTGAACCCGGAGCCCAGCCAGGAGAGGCCAGGAGATGAGGGGTTGCTCCTCTTCCCCAGTGCGGAGGGGCTAGAGGGCAGAAAGCCTCACCTCGAGCCTCCGGGAGCGGGGTTGGACAGGGACAGCTCCCATGGACTCCTCCTCCCTCTCCTCCTCCTTGAGGTAGCCCTTGGCGCGCAGAGGGAGTGAAGGAAGGAAGGAGAGAGAGAGGAGGGAGGGAGGAAAGTTCTGGACGCCGAGGGCTCTCCCTGACTGCAGCCAGGCTGGCTGGTATTGCTGCTTCAGCCAGGAAAGCCTCATTTCCGCTGCCTGAAGTTTCCTGCTAGGCTCTCTCTCTCTCTCTCTCTCTCTCTCTCTCTCCACTGTAATTTCCCACGGCACACCTGATGATCGCTCACGGCACACTAGTGTGCCCCGGCACACTGGTTGGGAAACACTGTCTTAAAGATACAGGTAGAACATTTGTAAAATAATAATAATAATAATTATTATTATTAGATACACAAGAAGACTAGTACACAGCAAACAACATCACTATGCTGGCTTTTGTATTCGATCATATGTCAGACACTTTCAAAGTATTATTATTATTATTATTATATTTATACCCCGCTTCATCTCTCCTTAAGGAGGCTCAAAGTGGATTAACATAAAAGCATTAACATAAAGTATTAGCATATAATTTAAAATATACAAATATGCAAACATTAAATATAAACAGCATTAAAAACTCACCGTTTTTTTTAAAAAAAGTAAAACTTTTAACCTTTGAGAACAGGTCTCTATGAATTTCTCTGTCCTCCAGCGTGAGTCAATAGCCATCCTCCAGTGTAGGCTTACTATTGATTTATACTAGAGCACGGCTGTCCAACTTCTACCGGCCCAAGGGCCGGAATTCAGGTCACTGATGACCTGGGGGGCTGAAGCGGGGGTGGGGCCGGTCGCGGGCATGCGCGGCAGGGCGGGGGAGCGAGGCCTTGATCCCCGATCCCCGGGCTCTTCCTGCCCCAGAGGGCGGGGCGTCCCTTCCTGCTTCTTTCTCCATGACAGGTCACGGGTGCAGGAAGGGGCAATCGCGGGCTCTGCTGTAGGCGGCGCGAGGGGCGGCGCAGAGGCGTCAGAGGCCTGGGATGCGTCAGAAGCGGCGCATGTGCACTTTTTTTGGAATTTTTTTGGGGATTTTTTAAAATAATTTTTTTTGGAGGAGGGGGGGCATAGGGAAGGGGCTCGGGGGCCGTGTACGGCCCCCGGGCCGCCAGTTGGACAGCCCTGTACTAGAGGACCTATGGGTTCCTAAAGAGACCATATTAACCAAATCCCCCAAAGACTGACTTTAGTATGATTAGTTCCTTCTTGTAATTTGCCTTCTGTTTTGTGAGAACCACTTAATTAATGGTTTTCAGGACTCATCTCAATCTCAGGCCTATATCTGTTTTCATTATTTTCTCCGTTTCTATAAAGTACATGCTGTACTTTGTTTCAAACATTAAAAAAAACCCTAATACCTAATTTTGTGAATTTTATTTTGAAAAACATGTGTATCTTGTCCCTAATGAACTGCTTCTACAAGACTGATCATGTTCCATCTTGTTTATCTTTCCTGACATATGAGGAACCAATAATATCATTACTTTATGTCTAATAGTTATATACAGTATTTACTCACTAAATTATAACTTTGCCATTTGTCTCTATTTTATTTTGGAAAAAAATCTACTTTATCAGATTATTGACTTTCTTTTGCTTAGAGGAACAGAGACAAGATCAAACTGTATCTGAAGCCTTCATTCATTGTTTTCTATATGAGTTATTTTGAGAAGGATCGACTGGCATCAGATTATTTTGCTTAGTTCCCATCTACACTGCCACATAAAATCCAGATTATCTGCTTTAAACTGGATTATTTGGCAGTGTAGATTCATACAATCCCGTTCAAAGCAGATAACGTGAATTATTTGCTTTGAAAATCTGGATTATATGGCAGTGTAGAAGAGGCCTTGGAAGTCCTTCTGCATAACTTTTTGCGTTAGACATTGAATTGATAGCTTTGTAAAGTTTGGGGGGGAAATAACATTTTGGTACTACATCTCCCAGCATCCCCCAATGAGCATAAGCCCTATCCATTGACCATGCTTGCTTGGAGATTCTGTGTGTTGCAGTCCAAGTAACAGTTCTGAACTTACCTCAACGAAATACCTTCCTCAATGGAGCTGGAGCAGACAAAATCAAGAAAAATTAGGAAAAGCGAGGCCTAATGAATCTCTAGCTTTTTTCTTCTTCAAATTTTCTAATTGTATATCTATTTTTTATTTTTCCCCTCTCTACAACTTTCGTAGGTATGTAACAATAAAGGCAATTGCCACTGTAACCCTGGGTGGGCACCTCCTTTCTGTGACAGATCTGGTTATGGTGGCAGCATAGATAGTGGCCCGACACATATAGGTAAGACTCATTCTGACTTATTCAATAATTTACTTATTAGGGTGACCGCTTGTCATATTTTACAGTGAGCAGTGTATTACTTGCCTCCTCTGTTTGAAAGGCTGTCCTTTCCAAGTCTGGTTATAAGGTAAAGAACCATAACAAAAGAGAGCAGAGGTTTTTAAACCATTCAGGCATTAACACTTGCTTATCTGGACAGAAGACTTAAAAATACATGGCTCACCTGCTCAGTTTTTCCAACTGGTTAAATACACTGTATTATAATTTGACATAAAATTTATGTAATTACTCCTAATTTGGATATATTCATAGACAATAGCTTATGCACACTTTATGTAGCGGTATATCCTCTTTTTATTTATTAATTTATTTATTTACGTCATTTATATTCTGCCCTTCTCACCCCACAGGGGACTCAGGGCGGATCACAATGCACATATACAGGCAAACATTCAATGCCATTGACATACAACATATATAGACAGACATAGAGGCAATTTAACATTCCAGAAATCAGTTAAATTTAGCCTTCCCACAAAGTGGTACTTAAATTTCCTACTTGACACATGCAACTGTCTTTTGGGTTGCAAAGGTCGACAACAAGCTACACAAATTGGTCGAGAGCTCACCCCGACCCGGGCAGGCCTCGAACTCATGACCTTCTGGTCAGTAGAGATCTTATGCAGCTGACACCCAGCCAGCTGCACCACATTTATTAATGCAATTTATTATCACTATTGCTGTGGAATTACGGCAGTTATCATTTAATGTGTTGTCGAAGGCTTTCATGGCCAGAATCACTGGGTTACTGTGAGCTTTCAGGGCTGTATGGCCATGTTCAAGAAGCATTCTCTGCTGATGTTTCGCCTACATCTATGGCAGGCATCCTCAAAGGACCTCACAACCTCCGAGGATGCCTGCCATAGATGTGGGTGAAACATCAGGAGAGAATGCTTCTGGAACATGGCCATACAGCCTGGAAAACTCACAGCAGCCCGGTTATAGTTTACAAGATCTCATTGCTTCTCTAAAAGGTGTTTTCCTTACATATGAGGAACCAATAATATCATTACTTTATGTCTAATAGTTATATACAGCATTTATTCACTAAATTATAAATCCCATGATTCTATAGCATGGAGTCAAAGTGGTTTCAAACAGCATTAATTCTGCAATGTAGCTGTATCTTAGTTGCATCTCAATGTACATTTACTTCTAAAGGCACAACAGTCTGCTGAAAAGTCTAATAAATGGTGCTGGTGCCTCACCAAACTCCAAATCCCATGATTCTATAGCATGGAGTCAAAGTGGTGTCAAACAGCAGTCCCTGGTGGTGCAATGGGTTAAACCCTTGTGCCAGCAGGACTGAAGACCGACACGTCACAGGTTTGAATCCGGGATGAGCTCCCTCTGTCAGCTCCAGCTCCCCATGTGGGGACAAGAGAGAAGCCGCCCACAAGGATGGTAAAACATCAAGAACATCTGGATGTCCTCTGGGCAACGTCCTTGCAGACGGCCAATTCTCTCACACCAGAAGTGACTTGCAGTTTCTCAAGTCGCTCCTGGCACGGGAAAAAAAATCTACAATGTAGAGGCAGCCTTCTTTTCTTGGAAGTAAACCCACTAAACAAAATGAGATTAAATTCTGAATAACCCTGTGCAGCACTGATTCAAGTTAGTGGGAATGCAAATATTTTCTGCTCTTCTTACGCCAACACACCAGTCATTTTTATTTATTTTCAAAAGGAAAAAAAGCAGCTGCAAATAATTGAGAGGCGAGGTAACTGAGGATGGAGAAAAGGTGTGGTGAAAAACTACATTCACCTAACAGACAAAATGTGGTAGATGACTGAACTAAAAAAGTGCTGTCGAGGTTAAATTCTACCTCTTGCAGCGCTACAGTTCTAATCCAAGGAAAGCAAGAAACTTTCCTCTTCTTTCCTCCCTTAGATACATCACTTCGAGATGGCCTCCTTATTTTTTTCCTACTTGTGCTACCTTTGCTAAGTCTACTTGTGGCTGCATTTATTAAAAGGGATGCAATCCAGAGACGGCTTTGCAGAGAACGTCGAAGGCGTCAGAGGTATAAATAAAAATATAAATAAATAAAACAGGCCTGACCTGACAAAGTTGAAACAGGCTGTGTTAAACAAAAGACACGAATTAGATAAAAGGAAAGCTGCAGTTTTAAACGTACTTTTAAATATATATTTTAATGTTTTTCTTCCATGACATAAAATAATGATTTTTTTTGTATATTCTTTTTTTTCCCCATGTGCCATGGAAAACCTTATTAGCACTTACACAAACAAGTCTAGAGGTCCCGGGAACCTGTTTTAACTGTATTCTGACATGTTTGCAGTTAGCTGCCAGGAGTCCTTATATTGGGAGAAAGGTGGGATACAAATAACATAAATAAATAATACATAAATAAAAACATAATCATTAAAATAGACATAGCAGTGGTTATCCCATTTATTTATTTATTCATTCATATATTTATTTACAGTATTTATTTAAATTATTTATAACCCGCCCTTCTCCACCCCCCGAAGGCTGTCAAAGGATTTCATGGCTGGAATCACTGGGTTGCTGTGAGTTTTCCGGGCTGTATGGCCATGTTCCAGAAGCATTATCTCCTGACATTTCACCCACATCTATGGCTGGCCTCCTCAGAGGTTGTGTGGTCTTTTGGAAACTAGGCAAGTGGGACTTATAAATCTGTGGAATGTCCAGTGTGGGAGAAAGAGCTCTTGTCTGCTGGAACGTTGCAATTAGCATTTATTTATTTATTTATTTATTTATTTGTTCCATCTTGTATTCCGCTCCTCCCTGCAGGCTCGGGGCGGATAACATCGTAAAAACTCGGCCGGCATGTCGCATCCATGTCGCCGTACAATAAAATACAACATAAAATACAGTGTAGGTCCCGAAATAAAATTATGTACATGCTGAAGCATTCCCTGAGCCAGGGTGCTGATTTAGAGATGAGTACGTTCGGCTTGCTAGCCTAGCCGAAGGCCAGTTTGAACAGAGCGGTCTTACAAGCCCTGCGAAACGGGATAAGCTCCGTGACGGCTCGGATGTCGTCCGGGAGAGAGTTCCAGAGTACCGGAGCCGCCACAGAGAAAGCCCTTTGCCTGGTAGCAGACAGGTGACAGGTGCGAACCGATGGAATCAGGAGCAGATTCGACTCCTCCGAACGTAGTGATCTCGGGGGAATGTATGGGGCAAGGCGGTCCCTCAGGTACGCAGGCCCTAGGCCGTGTAAAGCCTTAAAGGTTAACACCAACACCTTGAAAACAGTTCGGTACTCAATAGGCAGCCAGTGCAGCTGCCGAAGGATGGGCGTGATGTGCTCCCTTACCGACGCTCCCGTCAGCAAGCGAGCAGCGGCATTCTGCACTAGCTTGAGTTTCTGAACTGTCGCCAAGGGAAGGCCAACGTAGAGGGCGTTACAGTAGTCTAATCTCGAGATGACCGTCGCTTGGATCACCGTGGCCAGGTCGTCCCTGGAAAGGTAGGGTGCCAGTCGCCTAGCCTGTCGTAGGTGGAAAAATGACGCCCTGCTGGCCGCGGAGACCTGAGTCTCCATGGTCAGCAGGGGGTCCAATTGAACACCTAGGCTCTTAACAACAGGCGACAGGCTAAGCCGTTCGCCATCTAGGGTAGGCAACCGGCACTCATCCCGCCCAGGCCGACCAGGCTACAAGATCTCCGTCTTCGACGGGTTCACCTTCAGCTGGCTGGCCCGCAGCCAACCAGTCACGGCCTCCAGGCACTGATGGAAACAATCGGGTACGGTGTCCGGCCTGCCGTCCATTCTCAGCAGAAGCTGGGTGTCATCAGCGTACTGATAACACTCCAGACCAAAGTCGCGGGCCAGCTGGGCCAGGGGGCGCATGTACACGTTGAATAATAAGGGGGAGAGAATGGCCCCCTTGGGAACCCCACAGTCAAGTGGGGATCTCCCGGAGGCCTCCCCGCCCCCCTCCACCCGTTGTCCCCGGTCCTGGAGGAAGGAGGTCACCCATTTAAGGGCGATCCCCCCAACCCCGGAACCGGCTAAACGGTGGGTTAACAATGTGTGATCTACAGTATCGAAAGCTGCCGTCAGATCTAACAGGACAAGCAGTGCCGATCCACCCTGGTCCAGCTGGCGGCGAAGTTGGTCTGTAATGGCGAAGAGCACGGTCTCCGTCCCGTGCCCAATATGGAAGCCGGACTGGAAGGGATCAAGTCCAACTGCTGCAGCTGATCCGCTGCTGCCCTCTCAATTACCTTGCCTAAGAAAGGCAAGTTGGAAACTGGCCGGTAATTAGAGGGAGCCGAAGGATCTAAGTCGGCTTCTTCAGCAGCGGTCTCACCATTGCCTCTTTCAATCCCCCGGAAGACTCCTTGCTCAAGGGAGCTATTTATGATCGTGCCCAGGGGGCCTCGTAGCCCCTCCTGACACGCTCTAACAAGCCAGGAGGGGCACGGGTCGAGGGAGCATGTAGTTGGTCTAGCTGCAGCTAGTAACTTGTCGACAGCTGCTGTGTCCAGCAATTGGAAACGGGTGAAGGTGGGCCCGCCGAGTGGCGGCGGAGTCTCGAGTTCGCGAACTGTATCAAGAGTGGCTGGAATGTCCCGGCGGAGCGTTGAAATCTTGTCGGCAAAATAGCTCTGGAAAACCTCAGCTGTTGGTGCCAAACCCCTATCATTTGGGACAGTTGGGATTGCTGTCAAAGACCGAATTATCCTAAACAATTGCGCTGGGCGTGAGCTAGCCGACTCGATCAAGGAAGAGTAAAAGACTTTTTTGGCTTCCTTGATAGCTTGCTCATAAACCTCTTTAAACTGTTTATAAGCTGATTTCGACGCTTCGTCACGGAGACTCCGCCACATGTCCTCTAACTGTCTCATCCTCCGCTTCATCGCCCGCAGCTCCTCGGTAAACCAAGGCTAGCGATTTCTGCGGGGGAGGAGAGAGCGCCTGGGGGCGATCTCGTCCAGGGCCGCGGAAAGATTGGTATTCCAGTATTCCACTTGCCCATCGACTGAGTCCCTGGGAAGTTCCCACTTCCTTAGAGCATTCAGGAACCTAGTGGGTTCCATAAGTCTCTTCGGGCGAACCAAAATAGGTTTGGCACCCTTACCGAGAGGGGAGGCCACTCCCAGCCGGACTTCCAGGACACTGTGATCCGACCATGGAACCTCCATTATGGTGGCTAGGGTCACGCTAATTCTGGCGGCGAAGATCAGATCCAGGGTGTGCCCGGCCTGGTGCGTGGGTCCGGTCTTACAGAGTGAGAGTCCTAGTGCCTCCATGGTAGACACCAGGTCCACGGCCGCTGTCGAGGGGGTATCGGCGTGGACATTGAAATCCCCCAAGACAATGAGCTTAGGAAACCTCAATGCCCACTCCGCGACCACCTCCAGCAGCTTAGGTAGACTCCCGGCCGGTGCGTTGGGTGCACATTTAATGGCCTTGCAGCTTCAAAGCCTGGCTGGTTGCTGCCTGGGGGAATCCTTTGTTAGGAGATGTTAGCTAGCCCTGATTGATTCTTGTCTGGAATTCCCCTGCTTTTTTGAGTGTTGCGCTTTATTTACTGTCCTGCTTTTAGAGTTTTTAAATACTGGTAGCCAGATTTTGTTCATTTTCACTGTTTCTTCCTTTCTGTTGAAATTGTCCGAATGCTTGTGGATTTCAATGGCTTCTCTATGTAGTCTGTCACGGTAGTTGTTAGAGTGGTCCAGCATTTCTGTGCTCTTAAATAGCATGCTGTGTCCAGGTTGGTTCATAAGGTGCTCTGCTATGGCTGACCTCTCGGGTTGAATTAGTCTGCAGGATGCCTGCCATAGATGTGGGCAAAACGTCAGGAGATAATGCTTCTGGGACATGGCCATACAGCATGGAAAAGTCACAGCAACCCAGTGATTCCGGCCATGAAAGCCTTTGACAACAGTGGGATAACCACTGCTATGTCTATTTTAATGATTATGTTTTTATTTATGTATTATTTATTTATGTTATTTGCATCCCACCTTTTTCCCCAATATAAGGACTCCTGGCAGCTAACAGCAAACATGTCACAATACAGTTTGCTGGAAAACCCACAGCCACCCAATTATACCACTGTTTGGGGATACCCTCTCTCTGTGTGCACTTCATCCCTTTGTATTCTGAAGGCACATCAAAGCCCCCCCCCCCAATGGAGATGGAGCCAATGAAATGTTTTCTGTAGAAGCAGTAATTGTTTCAATTGTTCTTATATAGTAAACTTGATTGTGTACATAGCTTTAGAATAGGGGTAGGAGCTGTGCGCTTCTTTAGATATTTTTTGAATAGCAATTCAAAGCATGCCTCACCATTGTTATTGCTGGGCAGGTGGATGGTAGTTGGAAGTTCAATGGTATGTAATGTAAAATGTGATGAGCCAATGCAATTGCAGTTGGAATGCTGGGATTTCGGACATCCAGCCTCCAGTACCAACTGGGTCACTGGGGGCCCATTTATACTGCCATATATTGCAGGTTGAAACTGTATTATATCACAGTGTAGATGGAACCTTAGTGTCAAAGGCCTTGTCATTGTTATTCAGTCTAACCTACCTTCATGAGTTTATGGTGATGATAAATTGGGAGGAAGAGAGCCATTTATGCCCCATTGAATTCAGTAATGTAAAGATAGAAGTGTGATATATGAATAACTATTTTTATTTATTTATTTATAACTATTTTAATAATATATTTATCTACGTGTCATGGCACATAAATGAATTAACTATCAAGCACACAGAAGCCTTTGTAAATAATAATCAATCACCAATAATGAATGACAATTGGGATTAAAATTTGCAAATGACTTTGTCTACATCTGGCCTTTATCCCAAAGAGGACCAGAAGTTGAACTTGGATGTCCAAAAAAGTCCAGGAGTAAACTGGGTTAAACCGATTTAATCCTGCATTAAGAAGAATTAGGGAGTACTCCAGAGAAACACCAGAGCAGCCCCACACTTTAGGGTGAATGTGGTCAGTGCAGCTGGCTCTAACCCAAACCTGTCTGCTGTCCACACAAGCCAGCAGCACCGTCCTCTTTTTTTCCATCCACTTGGATGCAAAGGAAAAAGTGGATAGATTGAGCCCATGTCACCTGGCTTTGGAGAGCTCCTAGCCATTGCTGGGCACCTTTGTTGGCATGAGCAAAGGTGTCCATGCAACTAGAGAGAAGGAGGCGGAATCACAACCAGACTGAGGTTTTACTTGTACCATTATGAGTTTTATTAAATCATATTATTTATATTTACAGAGCTAAGGAGGCAGCGCAAGCAAGACAGAATCAGACTCCAAATGAAACCAGGGAGCCTAATGCAGCAAATCCAAGGCGGGTAAGAATGCTTCTATATTTGAGAAAATGAGTAACTATGAAAGAGATGATAGCTCTCAAGTGTACCAGGACATGCCTTTCTTCCTCGATTTATAAATTTCTCTCTCACTTAGGAATATTGGCTTGCTTTTATTGAACATTAAACCAATTGCCTTAAAATGAAACATAGTATATTCTAGAACAGGGCTGGGCAACCTACGGCCCGCGGCCCGAATCCGGCCCGGCAGCCGATTCTGTCTGGCCCGGGGAGAAGGGCGTCAGGGGCGGGGCCAAGAGGAAGGAGTGCTGCTGGCGCCATCCCATCACGGGCTCTGTGGGGCCTGTGTTGTTAGACAGGCTGGAGGAGCGGTGGCTTTGGAGTGCCTGACATCCCTGGATGATCCCTGGATGCATTGCCTGACATCACCGGGTCGCGGGGGCTTATCACCCTGGCGACCCAGAAGACGTGATTGTCTTCCGGGTCGCCAGGTCAAATAAGCCACCTCAGATCGCCGACTGCTCCCCCTGCAGACTCGGGGATGGCAGGCACTCCATAGCAGGGCGATCAGCTGGGGAACGGCTGGGGGGCGAGAGCGGGCGGAGGCCTGCAGCCTCTGATCGCCTGCTGCTCTGCTCTCCTCTGCTGCTGCTGCGGCGGCTGGGTCCGCTTTGCCATCCTCTGGGCTGGGGCTATTGGGCCATTCCATCTTGGTTCGCACCTTGTCTTCTTGAATTTAATTTAATTTTAGTGGTTTTTATTATTATTTTATAATAATTTTATAATAATTTTATGATAAATATAATAATGTTATATATTATAATTTCAATATATTATAATGTCTATATATATACACACTATAATATAATAATTATGATATTAATACTAATATATGAATATTTCTTGATATATTAATATGTTAATATTAATGATGTGTAATATATAGTAAATATAGTAAATAAATAAATAATGTAGATTAGAATGTAGTTCAGCCTTTAGGTGCGGCCCGCCATAATATTTTTTGGCTCTCGTGTGGCCCCTTGGAAAAAATAATTGCCCAACCCTGTTCTAGTATGTAAAGGAAAACCAAAAGTGGTTTCAGTAGTATTTCAAGAAATACAGTTTTTTCTTACGATATGCTTTATTTTCCCTCCTCAGCCTGCCACATCCAATTCTGGAGTCTTTACAATATCCCACTTTCCTGGACCAAGGTTTGCACTTTTCCATAAACTTTTATGTGTGTAGCTGGCTACCACTGGGGCAGCCCCTTACACCATGCATAAAAAATACTTTTTCTGTTGCAAGCCACATTCTTGCAGGGGTAATTTATAGTTGATGGTTGGGGTGCATGCTGGTTGTGAGCTAATGAGAGAACCCTAATTCTCTCATTAGGATATGGGTGGGGAAAGCAAAGCCTTAATCCAGAGGTACTTTTTTAAATATAAAAATTGTGTGCAAAATTGCTCCATAATCTCCACAACACCTGCAGAACTACTGGGAAAAAAGCAGTGATATGGGGAAGTCCTAAAGAAAGGTGGGGAAAATGACTGCTTTTGGGCTAAAAAGCAAAACAGGAATTGACGTGGCACCATGTAAGCCTGAGACCAGGAACGGTTTTTGTTTTTTAACTTGTAAAGCATCATCTACAGTGATGCTGCTATATAAATAAATTATAATGTACAGTCATTCACATTGTGACCTGTGAGAGGAAGCAATAAATGGTTCCTTTCTTAGTTGTACACCTTGATTTACAGCAGGTCAACATAAATCCTCCATCTTTTTTCTTTTCTTTTTTATTGAGCCTGAAAGGACTTTTCTTTAAATTTGTGATAACACACTGGCTACACAGTGGTGAACCCATGTAGACAGTTTGAATTCTAAACAAGGAAAAAAGCTATGCTAGTAATTGTGACACTATCTTACATTTACAGTATAATACAGTATTTATTTACTTAAAAGTTGCCTGGTGACTGCATGAATATTATAGGCAAAGAAAACTCAGGTACTGTTTTGTCAATTCTTTCTTCTGAAATATAGCATGTACAGTACCTGATATTCATTGTTGGCCTCTAATTCAAGTACTAACCAGAGCTGAATTTGCTTAGCTTTGAATATAAGGATTTGGTGCTATTAGGCCATCTTTTTTTCACAATTAATAGTCAATGTTATTTAGAAACAGTTTTGAATCCCAATTTAAAGCATTTCTTAGATCTATATCCCATTGTCTTTGTCTGGAGAAGCTCCGTCTGGATTAATCAGTAAGTACAACTATTTGCATCAAACAGACAGAATATATATATCTTCCATCTTTTTTAGGCCACCACTTCGAGGTCAGCCTGGGCCTCCCCCACAAAGGCCTCCTTTGCGACCCCCAGTCCCACCCAGACCTGTTTTCACCAATGCTTCCTGAGGAAATATCAGTGACTTAGATTGACACCTCAAGTGTACTACGGAAGATGTGCCAATGCTAAATCTGTGAAATGTTTCCAAAAGTATTATTTTTATTAACTTGCATGTAAAGACCTCGTTTTGGTAGGACAGCGCTGCTATGATTTTGAGTAATTTAACTTAAAAATAACTCTGATTTTTCCCCCTTTCTTATTCAGTGGGCAGTTAAGTATTTGCTATATGGTCCTCAGATTACATATACTAGTGTTTCTCAAACTGTGTTCCTCCAGGTGTTTTGCACCTCAGCTCCCAGAAATCTCAGCCAGTTTCCCAGCTGTTGGGAATTTTGGGAGCTGCCCCCTCCCTTCAGTGAAAAACATCTGGAGAGCACAACTTTGAGAAACTTTGCCGCCCGCCGCCCGCGCTCCAAACACATATATATAAGGCCTTTCCCCAATCACAGAAGTGATTCTAACGGTATCATTATAAATGGGATTTATCCCAGTTTTTCTGTGAATATTGCGGCCTTTTAATTCAGCTGTCCAAAAGATAAACCAAACTGTGAAAGAAATCTAATGAAGGAAAGGTCCTGAGACTAAAAAATCATTGAGGAGACTGTGCAAAAGATAATTAGTGAAAGAATTTTCCCCAATACACTATATCATATATGTTCTTCCCTATTTAGCAAAGGGGAATGACTGCCCTGAAATACGTATGTGTGGACAGATTTGTTTTTCTGGATTTGGAGCATACAAACAGTGGTTCACTAATTCTAAACGTGCATTTTACATGTTTAGAATTAGTAAATCACTGTTTTTGTGCTACTAAATCAATCCTTTTATATGTTTGCTCAGAAGTCTTGCGGTGTCTACTGAGCTTATATTCCTATGCAAGTTTGTACAGAACTCTAGACCAAGGGCCCTTCCACACAGCCATATAATCCAGAATATCAAGGCAGATAATCCACAATACAGTGTTCCCTCACTACTTCGCAGTTCGCTTATTGTGGACTTGCTGTTTCGGGGATTTTTTAAAAAAATTAAAATATATAGGCTATCATGGGATTTTTGCTATTTTGTGAGGTTTTGCTGCCACTGCTCTCCAAGGTGCTTTCCCTCCACAGTCCTCCCTCTCTCCTTCCCTCCAGCCTTGAAGGGCCTTTCCTTCCTTTCCTTCACTTTATTTTAAGTTTATAAAAACTTAAAATAGTGTATAACTAATAATATAATGTATACATATTAAAATAAATAGAGCATCCCTACATCGAAGTTTTTCACTTATTGTGGAAGGTCCTGGAACCTAACCCCAGCAATAAGTGAGGGAACACTGTATCTGCTTTGAACTGGGATATCTGAGTACATACTGCCATATAACTCAGTTCAAGGCAGATGATGTGGGATTTTATACAGCTGTGTGGAAGGGGCTTAAGGCTCCTTCTGCACTGTCATATAAAATCCAGATTATCATCTTTGAACTGGATATGATAGTGTAGACTCAGATAATCCAGTTCAAAGCAGATATTGTGGATAATCTGGATTTAATGACAGTGTAGGAAGGGTCTAATTTACATTAAATAAAACACGTCAGTGCCTGCCAGTAATCAATAAGATAATTCAGAAGACTTGAATAATTTGTATAATAATTCATCAAACAATTTGTATATAATGCATTAAACTGTCTTTCCTGAAGTTAATTTGGGGATAAAAGTATGATATGAAGGACATTTACATTTGGTATGGAGGTTAAAGTGGTGTCAATGTTTACAGTCATAGAAATTAATATCCACATTTAACTTCTTTTTTAAAAAAATGGAAAATGTATGTGAAACCTCACTAACAGATTTCAATGTTACTATTTTATCAATAGATTTTCTAACATATAACTATTTTATTTGCAGTTTTGCACAAATCACTAGGTAATGCTCACTGGAAAAAGGTGGTACTCAATCTGATATTGAAGTGAACAATTTTCTAAGAAAAAAATAAAAAATATATATCTTGCCATTTCAATTGCATGGTGTTGCTGTTTTTTAAAAATCTGGGTATAACTCAACAGAAATATTTTAAAAAATCAATGATAGAAGAGTGATTTGGGTTGCTGTGAGTTTTCTGGGCTGTGTGGCCTTGGGTTGGAAAGACCATAGAGAGTGGGAAGTTAAAAAATGGTACAGATACCTAACAAACTTTATGCTCTAGGACAGGGGTGCTCACACTTTTCCAGCATGCGAGCTACTTATAAAACAACCAAGTCCCGAAGATCTACCTACCCACTACTCAGAGAGCCATAAAAGCAAAATATTAGGAAATTTATTTCAGTGAGAGCCATATAATATATTTTAAGGCTGAATTCAACTAAATGTGAGCATAAGCCCCTGAGCATTCTTCACAAATGGCATGGGAGCCATACACACTGTGCCTGCGATCTGCCTGGGATCTACCAGGACGCCCTTCGAGATCTACCAGGATGCCCTTCGAGATCTACCAGTAGATCACGATCTACCTAATGAGCACCCTTGCTCTAGGACCACATTCTTGAAAGAACCAAAATACACATCAGGCCGAATCAAGAATTGGGTTCTGAAATGGGGAAGATTGATAAAGTCAAAGGAAAAGAAAAATATAAAGAACTGAACCATTCTCCTTCTACGACTGTTCAATTCAAATATTTGAATGAAGGAAAGTACTGTTCCCAGAGGATTGGGGGGGGGGGTGTAAAACTGATAGACACATGTGGGAGATAAAGGTGGAATAGGCAAGGATAAGAACACTAAGAAAATATTATTTTATATGTATTTTGAAATGGTGATGGATTTGTAATATTATTCTACCTGTGTCTGGAATAAAAATATATTTTAAAAAAGTTTTCCAGGCTGTATGCCCACGTTCCAGAAGCAGGCATGTAGCCGGGGGGAGGGCTTGAGGGACTTCAGCCCCACTCCCGAAATTCTCAGGGTGGTCCGCGAGAAGTCCTTACTGGTACATTATTTAAACTGTTATTTTTATTCATATCATGATCTGATCACCATGCTCAATATATCCCATATGCATGGTGTTATTGAGATAACGATACAAAAGGTTTGCTAGGGTAGATCCTCTCTCACGCAGACTCACACCCCCCCCCCCCCCGAATCAAAATCCTGACTACGGGTCTGTCCAGAAGCATTCTCTCCTGATGTTTTGGTGGGGACAAGAGACAGGGCCTTCTCGGTGATTGTCCCCTGGCTATGGAACTCCCTTCCTGGCGAGATCAGATCGGCCCCCTCCCTTCTGTCCTTCAGAAGGATGGTAAAAATTGGCCGTGGGACCAAGCTTTCGGGAACAGCAATGGGAAAGATTACCAGGCCAATTAGATTAGACACAGATAACTAACATGGTTTTAAATGGTATGTTTTAATACTGAGATAAATGTTTTATGTATGTGTATATGAATTCTTGTCCCGGCATTGAAAGTTTGCCGTATATATGCTGTGCTCTGCCCTGAGTCCCCTTCGGGGTGAGAAGGGCGGAGTATAAATGTCTTAAATAAATAAATCTAAGGCAGGCATCCTTAGAGGTTGAGAGGTCTGTTGAAAACTAGTCAAGACGGGCTTATATATCTGTGGAACGTCCAGGGTGGGAGAAGGAACTCTTGTGTGCTTGAGGCAAGTATGAATGTTGCAACTGTCCACCTTGATTAGCACTGAATGGCCTTGCTGCTTCAAACCCTGGCTGTTTGCTGCCTGGGGGAACCCTTTGTTGAGAGGTGTTATGTGTTGGCTTTTCTTCGCGAACGAAGATTCAAATTCAGGAAGGACTCATCCCACGCTTTCTACCAGCGTGTTGATGACTAAGAAGGCCAATCTGAGATAGGCAAGTCTGGTTGCAGAAAGCACAGCAGAATATCTCCTTGGGTGACGTTTTTTCCAAGTTGCGGTCCTTTCTGCGTTGTCGTTTCTCTACGTGATTATGGATAGTGTGATGACATGCCTGTCCGAACGAATTCTCCCCTATCAATCATCAAGGACATTAAGATCCTCCGGAGAGGCCCTGCTCTCGGTCCCACCATCTTCGCAAGCGCGTCTGGTGGGGATGAGAGACAGGGCCTTCTCTGTGGTGGCCCCTTGGCTGTGGCACTCTCTCCCAAGCGATGTTAGATCTGCCCCCTCCCTGCTGTCCTTCAGGAGGCGGGTGAATGGAAGAAGCTTTCCCAGAATAAGCTGAGATTGATTATAGTCTGAAATGAGTGACCACGTATATAGACCGAGTTGAATGTGTTTTTAATGGCAATGTGGTTTTTATGTATTTTAATATGCTGTTTTAAGATGTTTTTAAATTTGTATAGCATTGAATTTTGCTGCAAGCTGGTCTGAGTCCCTCCTTGGAGGTGAGAAGGTTGGGGTACAAAATTTTTAATAAATAAATAAATAAAGCCTCCTGTTGTGAGGCCAGGGTGGACCATTGTTGGTGATCAATCTGGCCAAGCCTGAGCTGTTGTTTCAGGGAGTCCTTATATCTCTTTGTGGGGGCGCCTCTCTCGCCCTGACCCATGGCACGTTCACCATAGCACAAACAAAGCAGGGTCAATATTAAATATAGAATCAATAACTAAACCCAATATCTTTAAAGAAATATCTCACCAAGTGGTGTATCTGTCCGCCTGTCTCAAATCAAGGATGTACTGGTAATCCAAATAAATTTACTATGCAGTCTCAGGTTGAAGTCTATAAAACAAAGACAATGAACGTGGTTTTATACAGAGGTATTTTTGTGGGTAATCCGTGTATAATGCCATGGAGTATCCACCCATCGTATCAACAAAATATTCCTATAAGTATCCAACAATGGAGTCAATAATAAACACTTCAAATAAAGTGGAGTATACCACGCCAACCCAAGGAAGTAAGTTATACACAGCGTTGTTACGCAAAAGCTTCACCATAGCATCTTTTCAGAGGCCAAGATTGATAAAGAGATAGATCACAGATTAGCAAAGGCATATAGTGCATTCCGAAGACTTCACAAAAGCTTCTGGAGTAACAAACACCTGAGGCAAAGCACCAAAATCAGTGTGTACAGAGCTATCGTACTGTCTATTCTCTATGGGTCCGAAACATGGGTCACCTATCGCCAACACCTATGACTCCTCGAACGCTTTCATCAGCGCTGTCTTCGCACAATCTTAAATATACACTGGACCGACTATGTGACTAATGTTGCTGTCCTTGAGCAAGCAGAGATCACCAACATTGAGGCCATGCTACTGAGAACACAGCTGTGCTGGGCAAGGCACGTCTCTAGGATGGAGGACCACCGCTTCCCAAAGATACTGAGGTGTTAGCTGCCCAATTTATTCGTGTCTGGAATTCCTATTTTTTGAGTGTTGTTCTTTATTTACTGTGCTGATTTTTTTAAATAGCCAGATTTAGTTCATTTCCATGGTTTCCTCCTTTCTGTTAAAATTGTCCACATGCTTGTGGATTTCAATGGCTTTTCTCTCTGTGTAGCCTGACATGGTGGTTGTGAGAATGGTCCAGCATTTCTTTGCTCTCAAACAATATGCTGTGTCCAGGTTGGTTCATCAGGTCATCTGCTGACCTCCCAAAACAAGGGATTCCCCCAGGCAGCAAGCAGCCAGACTATGAAGCTGCAAGGCCATTCAGGTTGGTCAATTGGAATATTCAGTTGCTGACCTCCCAAAACAAAGGATTCTCCCAGGCAGCAAGCAGCCAGACTATGAAGCTGCAAGGGCACTCAGGTTGGTCAATTGGAATATTCACAGTTGCTGACCTCCCAAAACAAAGGATTATCCCAGGCAGCAAGCAGCCAGACTATGAAGCTGCAAGGCCATTCAGGTCGGCCAATTGGAATATTCACAGTTGCTAACTTCCCAAAACAAAGGATTATCCCAGGCAGCTAGCAGCCAGACTATGAAGCTGCAAGGCCATTCAGGTTGGCCAATTGGAATATTCACAGTTGCTAACTTCCCAAAACAAAGGATTATCCCAGGCAGCAAGCAGCCAGACTATGAAGCTGCAAGGCCATTCAGGTCGGCCAATTGGAATATTCACAGTTGCTAACCTCCCAAAACAAAGGATTATCCCAGGCAGCAAGCAGCCAGACTATGAAGCTGCAAGGCCATTCAGGTCGGCCAATTGGAATATTCACAGTTGCTAACTTCCCAAAACAAAGGATTATCCCAGGCAGCTAGCAGCCAGACTATGAAGCTGCAAGGCCATTCAGGTTGGCCAATTGGAATATTCACAGTTGCTAACTTCCCAAAACAAAGATTATCCCAGGCAGCAAGCAGCCAGACTATGAAGCTGCAAGGCCATTCAGGTCGGCCAATTGGAATATTCACAGTTGCTAACCTCCCAAAACAAAGGATTATCCCAGGCAGCTAGCAGCCAGACTATGAAGCTGCAAGGCCATTCAGGTTGGCCAAGTGGAATATTCACAGTTGCTAACCTCCCAAAACAAAGGATTATCCCAGGCAGCTAGCAGCCAGACTATGAAGCTGCAAGGCCATTCAGGTTGGCCAAGTGGAATATTCACAGTTGCTGACCTCCCAAAACAAAGGATTATCCCAGGCAGCTAGCAGCCAGACTATGAAGCTGCAAGGCCATTCAGGTTGGCCAAGTGGAACATTCACAGTTGCCTCAAGCAGAGAAGAGACCGTGACAGAGGTGGGAAGGGAGCAAACCTCATTCTGGGCTCGCCATACGACCAACATTATTAAACAACAACAGCTAAACCCCCTGAAAGTTAAAGGAGACCCATCCTTCTCACTTCAACCTGGCAATTCCGGAGTGTGGAACTGCGCCTGCGCAGAGTAGCGCCTCGAAAGTAAGTACCACGTTGAGCAGGATTTCCCAAGCCATCGCGATCTTTGGCAGGACCAGACGCTTGTAGTCGGCTTCAGAGAGATCACGTGACTCCCAAGCCTTAGGCTTCGAGGCGCTTTGAGCTTCCACTTCCCAGAAGCCTCGGCTGCTTTGGTCAGTTGTCAAGGGCTCAAAACGTCCTGTAATGCATTAGTTTCCAACCTGGATGTTTTGGACTTCATCTCCCAGAAGCCCCGGCCGCTATGATCAAGGTTGTGGAATTCTGGGAGTTGAAGTCCATAACCAAGGAAACTTCCTCTTTGACTCCTTCGACCGCCCTTTGCGATTCGCTGCGTTGAGGTGAGTGACGTCAGGAGGGACCAATCAGACGGTTGCTGTTATGCGCGGGGGCGGGGTTTCCAATTAAAGGGGCACAGAAGCGAGGTGAGTGAGGCAGGAAAAGGGATTGTTGTCTGTTCCAGAAGCATTCTCTCCTGACGTTTCGCCTGCCTCTATGGCAAAGGTTGGGAGGTCTGTAGGAAACTAGGAAACAGGGGAACTCCAGACAAGAAACAATCAGGGACAGCTAACCATCTCTCAACAAAGGCCAAAGAGACCTTGTAAAGCTACAGCTTCAAGGAGTCCATAGTATTGAGCCAAGTGGCCTCAAACTGCATTAATTCTACAGTGTAGACTCACCCTATGCGTCTGAGATGTCAGTGAGTACAATCTTCTGGCCTGCTTGCCCAGTCAATTGTGAATTAATATTGTCTTGGCCTGAATGGTTTCAATGTGTGTTTTACTCTTATGTGGCTTCCTGTTTTTATATATTACTAGATGCCCCCTGCCACGCGTTGCTGTGGCCCAGTCTGTGTATGTATATGTGTTTTGTGTGTGTATATATTTGTGTAGGGTAAAGGTTTCAGCCATGCCCGACTCTGGGGGTTGGTACTCATCT
Organism: Anolis apletophallus; assembly: GCA_030556195.1. Lineage (NCBI taxonomy): Eukaryota > Metazoa > Chordata > Lepidosauria > Squamata > Anolidae > Anolis > Anolis apletophallus. The sequence continues at coordinate 93,041,850 of JARBWK010000010.1, forward strand.
CCATTTCTAAGCTGAAGAGCCGGCGTTGTCCGTAGACACCTCCAAGGTGTCTTGGGAAGTCTGATCTGGCCACAGTCGCCCACACTCTGGTCACATCCAGAATAGATTACTACAACGCACTTTACGTGGGGCTGCCTTTAAGACAGTTCGGAAATTGCAACTAGTCCAACGGGCGGCAGCCAGATTACTAACTGGAGCTACATACAGGCAGCATACCACCTCCCTGTTGTGTCAGCTCCACTGGCTGCCTGTCCAATTCCGAGCTCAATTCAAAGTGTTGGTTTTGGCCTTTAAAGCTCTATATGGTTCTGGCCCAGCTTACTTGTCTGAACGCATCTGCTTCTACGTCCCACCTCGTAATTTAAGATCATCCGGGGAGTTCCTGCTCTCGCTCCTGCCAACTTCTCAAACGCGGTTGGTGGGGGACGAGAGAGAGTGGTGGCTTCTCGGTGGTGGTTCCCCGACTGTGGAATGCGCTTCCAAGCGACATACAATCGACCCCTTCCCTCCTAGCATTCAGGGAAAGAGTAAAATCTTGGCTATGGGAACAGGCTTTTGCACATTAGCACAATGCAGCACTTTGTATTGGAATTGTAATGGCAAGCTGATAGATATGGCTCAATGCTCATGTTGTGGGCGGAACACTGTTTTAACTTAAGTGAATGTGTATTACGTGTTAATGCTAACTGACTGTATTTTAGTGTTTATTGTTTTTGGTTTCATATTGTACTAGCTGTACCCGGCACGCGTTGCTGTGCCCTATTTAGGAGATGCGAGAAAGTCTGAGTATGTAAGGGTTGGAATTGATGTGACTTATGGTGTTGAAGTGAATTGGGTGTGTTATGTTTGTGCCTCAGCTCTTTGCCTGCAGTCCTTCGGGTTTGACTTGTACCATGGCCAGGACGGATCAGCTTGGGGAGGGCTTGTCCTGTCAGGGGATCTCTATCTTCACAGGTGCGTCCAGTGTCTGTTGGGGGACTGTTAAAAATCCTTTCCTCATGGACAGCCCATCTGAGGGAGCTCTTCCAGCGCTGGGCATCAGAAAGTACTTGGTGATGACCTCCATCCCTTGGAGCCAGCATATAGAGGGGCTGGAGCACCCTCCTTGGCAAACCCCATTGTTGCTGGATGGTCCTCTTATTAATGTGGAATTCAAGCCACTGGAGATCTTTTGGGAAAGGAAGAAGAGCTCCCCTTGAATGGTGTTGATCTCCATCATGGGCTTCTGATTTGAAAGTGTTGGAGGAGGCTCTGGCTGACAGTTTGTTATGGGTCGGAATGTTCATGTTGGCTGGCCAGTACAGCAGTTATGCAAATCCGCCCTTATTGGCAGCCAATCATGTTGTCAGAATGTAGAGGCTGGGAGTCTTTGGCAGCCCCGGAGGATGCTGGGAAATGTAGTTTTTTTACTCGTTGTTTTGGGGGCCTTTTAGGTTGGGGGGGAAAGTTTCTTTGCTACAAACGTACCTTGCTTGAGGCCTATTTCTGTTGGCAAGTTTTGTGTTTCTGCATTGTAAGGTTTATCTGTTTCAGGTAGTCTTCACATGACGACTGTTCCTTTATATATATAGATTTATATTGTGTATCGGCATCGAATTGTTGCCTTTTGTCAAGCTGCTCTGAGTCCCCCCTCGGGGGTTGAGGAGAGCGGGGTAGAAATCATGTAAATAATAAAATAAATAAATAAGGTCATGTGGCCAGTGGCATGACTGCATGGAGCACTGTTACCTTCCCACTGGAGCAGTACATATTGATCCACTCACATTTGCATGCTTTCCATCTGTTAGATTGGCAGAAGCTGGGGCTAACAGCGGGAGCTCATGCCGCTCCCCAGATTTGAACCTGCAGCATATGTGTGTTTTGTGCTTGCATTGTAATATATTTTTGGGTTTTTTCTTTTTTGCTTTTTAAGTCTTTTCTGCTGTGTTTTTTCAGTGTTTTTATGAGTGGTGGTCACTTGTTGGCCTGATAGGTGTTTTGAGTCTGCATTTGGTGTCAATTACTCCAGTGGTTTTTGAGTGATGTTAATCCCACAAACGAACATTACATTTTTATTTATATAGATTGTCTCATCAGAGGCCTTTCAATGTAGAACAGGGGTCAGGAACCTTTTTGACTCAGAGAGCCATAAAAGCAAAATATTTGGAAATTTATATACTGTAATATATAATATATTTTAAGACTGAATTCAACAAAATGTGAGTATATATGTACATACTATGAGAAAAGGATTCTCCCGGAAGAATGACGGGACACTTCAGACCTGGCTCTGCAAAAGGCATGCTCAGGACTCTGGGAAGGAAGAGAAGACGGAAGGAAGGGGGAAAGAAAGATAGAGAAAATAAAGGAGGGAGGAAGAAAGAAAAGAAGAACAAACTATGGAAAAGGAAGGAAAGAAAAGCAGGAGAGAGACAAGGAGGGGAATGGAAATAAGGAAATGGGAATGAGAGGAAAGAAAAGGGTGGGGAAAAGAAAGGAAAGGGAGTGAGGAAAAAGTAAAATAATGAAGGGAAAAGAAGAAAATAAAGAAAGGGAGAGAGAGGGAAAAGAAAGGAAGGAGAAGGAAGACTTGGGGAAAAAGAATAGAAGAGGAAGGAAGAGGGAGAATGGAGGAAAGAAGGAAGGAGAGAAGGAGAAGGAAAGGGTGAAGGGGGAGGAAGGAAGGAGAAGGAAGGAAGGAAGAGAGAGAAGGGAGGAAAGAAGGAAGGGGAGAGAGGGAGGGAAAATGAAGGAGAGAAGGAGAAGGAAAGGGTGAAGGGGGAGAAAGGAAGGAAGGAAGGAAAAGGAAGGAAGGAAGAGAGAGAAGGGAGGAAAGAAGGAAGGGGAGAGAGGGAGGGAAAATGAAGGAGAGAAGGAGAAGGAAAGGGTGAAGGGGGAGAAAGAAAGCAAGGTAGAGGAAGGTAGGAAGATTGAGAATGGAGGAAAGAAGGAAGGGGAGAGAGGGAGGGAAAATGAAGGAGTGAAGGAGAGGATGAAGGGGGAGAAAGGAAGGAAGGAAGAGGGAGAATGGAGGAAAGAAGGAAGTGGAGAGAGGGAGGGAAAAGGAAGGAGAGAATGAGAAGGAAAGGGTGAAGGGGAGAAAGGAAGGAAGAGGGAGAGCCAGATGCAATCATGAAAAGAACCACATCTGGCTCCCGAGCCGTAGGTTCCCTACCCCTGAGGTAGAAGGATATATTGTTTCTTGCCTCCAGCCTCGGGAGGCTGGTAAGTAAGTGATAAAATGTGTTGTTGTTGTTGGTCTTGTTGTTTATATGCTGTCTTTTCCTCCCTTAAAGGAGACTTATGCCCCTTCCACATATAAAATCCACATTTTTTAAATTGAATGTATATTAAAAATTTACAAACATAAGGCACAAAAGGAACTTTCTTACATCTTTGGTGGACTTGTGAGAAAACCAAGAAATAGTGGAAGAAGATACATGAAAATTATAATCAAAATACTCAATCAACAAATGGATATGAACCCAGAATACTACCTTCTAGGGACGTTGGATTTTGTTATGGAAGAAAATAAAGAAACATTATTCTTTCATATGGCAACGGTAGCAAGGATTGTCTTAGCCAGGAAATGGAAGACTAAGGAAATACCTACAATAGACGAATGGACACTAAAACTATTAGACATACTGAATATGGATGAGCTTACTCAGTACCTAAACATAAAACAAAAAAATATATTAACAAAAACGGACTGGTCTCCAGTAAAATAATTCTTTAATATCAGCTGGAATTAAAGAAGAAAGAAGTTGAAGGATCAAGCCCACCGATACTAACTCAGTTGCATGGGAGAAATCAATAGGGGTATGACTAACCACCATCCCGCGTCTCAATTCCTTTCCCCAAACACAACTTCCCTCTCCCCGCACTCCCACCTACCCCTACTCAACCACACCCAACCTCCCTTTACCCTCTGCTTTTAGGAGTAATACATAAATGCTGATGATTTAAATGTATCATCACAAAACCCTTAATAAATATATTTTAAAAATTACAAACATAATAAATACACATAGTTCACATACCACACACAATTCCACGTATAAGACAACCCTTTTGCCCACATCCTACCCAAAGCTGACCCCTATCCCACTCACCCCCTGTGCACCCACCACCTTTACTTCCACCCCTAGTAGTCACTGTGATGCCCATAACCATTCTTATTTACCCTTCTGATGTGCTGCTTAACCATAGATTCCTCTTGGAGCTGTTTACAGTTCACTTCTTTGACTCTCCTTCCAGATATGCCATGGCCCGTTTCCATCTCTTGAAGGACCCTTTATAGTTTTTACCTGCCATATGGAGCTGCGGTGGCACAATGGGTTAAACCTTTGTGCCGGCTGAGCTGCTGACCTAAATACAGGGTGAGCTCCCATCTGTCAGCCCCAGCTTCCCATGTGGGGACATAGGAGAAGCCTTTTATGAGCGCTGACCTGCCCCCACGTTTTCACATTCTCCTTCTAAATGTCTCCAGCAATACAATCCTGGATTCCTCTGCTGCCTTTTCTGAGATGCTGACACGTTTGCAATGCTAAAGAGGAAAAATAAATGTCACAGAATACTGTGAAGAAACCTCAAAAAGAAGAGAGCGACTGTCTTTCTAAATACATGCACAGTGATAGTGGATAGCATGCATTGAGTGCATGCGGTACATCGACCATGGTATCCTTCTGGGACGACTCTCTGGGATGGGTCTTGGGGGCACAGCTTTGTCGTGGCTCCGATCCTTCTTGGTGAGTCGTTCCCAGATGGTGACGCTGGGGGGCACCTGCTCGGACCCCTGGCCTTTGACCTGTGGAGTCCCACAAAGTTCCAATCTGTCTCCCATGGTTTTTAACATCTACATGAAACTGCTGGGAGAGGTCATCCAGTGTTTTGGAGTTGGGTGTCATCTCTATGCGGATGACACCCAACTCTACTACTCCTTTCTACCTAATTCCAAGGAAGCCCCTCGAGTGCTGGACGAGTGCCTGGCTGCTGTGACGGTCTGGATGAGGCTGAATAAGCTGAAGATCAATCCTGACAAGACAGAAGTCAATCGTAAGCCGGATCGGGGTATAGGGTGGCAACCTGTGCTCCATGGGGTTGCATTCCCCCTGAAGTCACAGGTCCGCAGCTTGGGTGTCCTAGATTCATTGCTAACATTTGAAGCTCAGGTGTCGGCGGTAGCTGGGAGGGCTTTCGCACAATTAAAACTTGTGCGCCAGCTGTGACCGTACCTCATGAAGTCGGATCTGGCCACGGTGGTCCATGCCTTAGTCACGTTCAGATTGGACTACTGAAATACACTCTACGTGGGGCTGCCCTTGAAGACGGCCCCGAAGTTTCAATTGGTCCAGCTAGAACACTAACTGGAGCGTCCTACAGGGAGTGGTCAACCCCCCTGTTTAAGGAGCTCCATTGGCTGCCGTTCATTTTCCGGTCCCACTTTAAGGTGCAGGTTCTTACCTACAAAGCCCTGAAATGCGTGACCGCATTTCCATCTACGAACCCAGGCGATCTCTTCGATCATCTGGAGAGGCCCTGCTCTCGCTTCCATCCCCTTCACAGGCGTGATCGGTGGGGACGAGGGAGAGGGCCTTCTCTGTGGTGGCCCCTCGACACTGGAACCCACTCCCCAAAGATATCAGACAAGCCCCCACATTGGCAGTTTTTAGGAGGAGCTTGAAAACGTGGCTGTTCCAATGTGCCTTCCCAGAATAAGTAAATAATGCCCTGCTCTGATCAATCCTTGCAAAATATCACTTTAATTCCCTGTTTGGTTGTCTGCTCCACATTATCTCCCATAAACCCTCCTATTACACACGTTCTACCTCTGTTGCACCCAGCGTTATTTATTTTATTATTTTAATAATGTACATCTGGCCCAGCCACAATGCTTTTAAACTGTGTTGCTGTTGTTTATTGTAAGTTGTGTTGATGCTGTCGTGTTATTTTACTATGTGTTGTTGGGCTTGGCCTCGTGTAAGTCACCCCAAGTCCTTTCTAGGAGATGGGTGAGGGGTATAAATAAAGTTAATAAATAAATAAATAAATAAATAATTGATACTGGCATTTTCCTTGCTTTCCTAGAAGTGCAAAGCCCATGGCACAAGAGCTGCAGAACGGCAGAGTTCACCAGTTGGGGTTATGTCTGCTTTGTGGTTTACCAGCAGCAGGTAAAACAACAGCAGGGCAAGCGCTGAGCCAATCGTTGAGGAGGCACAAAGGATGGCAGTGCGTTCTTCTCACTTATGATGATCTCATTCCTATGGAGGCGTTCATTCCAATGGAGAGACTAGAGGAACAGCCATCTTTGGTTAGTAGCTTTTTGTTTTTTATTGATCAGTATGTAACGCCATTCTCATTAGAAAATGAAAGGTCTCTACCAGGCATGTAGCCGGGGGGGGGGGGGGCTAAGGGGGCTTCAGCCCCCGAAATTCTCAGAGTGGTCCGCGAAAAGGCCTTACTGGTACATTATTTAAACTGTTATGTTTATTCATATCATGATCTGATCACCATGCTCATTATATCCCACATTAGTGGGGTTATTGGGATAACAATACAAAAGGTTTGCTAGGGTAGACCCTCTTCCACCCAGTCTCAGCCCCCCCCGAAACAAACTCACCCCCCCCCCAAACAAAATCCTGGCTACGGCCCTGGTCTCTACTAAGTACTAGTTCTTTTGGTGTAAAGACAGTAACTTGCCTAACAGAAAAGAGCAAACAGAGAGTGACAGCTGTATTGATGTCCCAGCTAGTAAGCTTTATATTGCAACCAGTGTGGTGTAGTGGTTTGGATCTTGGACTGCAGCTCTGGAGATTTGAATCCCCATTTGGTCATAGAAACCCACTGGATGAGGAGTGGCTTAAAGCAGTGTTTCCAAACCTTTTTTGAGCTGTGGCACACTTTTAACATTAAAAAAATCCGGGGGCACACCACCAACCAAAATGACACAAAATGACACTGTAACATAGTAAAGAACGGCTGGGGGTGGTGACCTGCTGGGAGTGCTGAAGCCGGGGAGGGGGAGGAGCCAGGCCACGCCATGCCCCACCCTCTCCCACTGCTTCAGTTCTCCCATAACTTCGCCAGCCTTGAGGGGGCAGTGCCAAGCCAGCATTGTGCTGGCTCTGCCACCGCTGGCTTGGCACTGCCCCCTCAAGCCTGGCAAAGCTGTGGGAGCGCTGAAGCCGGGGGAGGGGGCGGAGCCAGGCCGCACCGTGCCCTGAACCCTCTTCCCGGCTTCAGTTCTCCCACAGCTTTGCCAGCTTTGAGAGGGCAGTGCCAAGCCAGCATTGTGCTGTCTCTGCCACCGCTGGCTTGGCACTGCCCCTGAAGGCTGGCAAAGCTGTGGGAGTGCTGAAGCCGGGGGGAAGGAGTGGAGCCAGGCTACGTCATGCCTCCCCTCCCCCCCCCCGGCTTCAGCTCTCCCACAGAGGTGGAGCATGAGCGGTGGACGGGATTCAGTAGGCAGGGCTCCGCGCGGCTTCAACAAGCCAGGGGCGAGAGTCATGGCGGATTGGAGGCTGGTTGGGAAAACGGCTGAAGGAGGCGACACCCCGGTCCCTTCTTTTTCTTCGTCGCCACCTGGCCCTTCCTCCTCCTCTCCCAAGCAGCAGGAGTTTGGCAGGAGGAGGGGGGAAGGAAGGGGGGCAGAGAGCTTTTCTCGCGGCACACCTGATGATCGCTCACGGCACACTAGTGTGCCACAGCACACTGGTTGAGAAACACTGGCTTAAAGAACTAGGACTATTTAGCCTGCAGAAAAGAAGTTTGAAAGGAGACATGATAGCCATGCATAATATGTGAAAGGGTGTCACAAGGAAGAGGGGGCAGGCTTGTTTTCTGCTAGCATAGAAACTTGGACTCGGAGCAATTGATTCAAATCAAAAGGATTCCACTTGAACATTAGGAAGAACTTCCTGACCGTGATAACCTAATTTTTCTTTTATGTATATATTTACGACATTTATATGCTGCCCTTCTCACCCCGAAGGGAACTGAGAGCGGCTTACAAGTAAAATGTAAATATAATATATTATATTATTGTCATAGCACAATATTCATATTATATGTTACATTGTACTGTAACATTACATTGTAATATTATTAGTAATATTACATGTAATATAAAAATATATAATTAAAATATATTATTAGTAGTAGTATTATATTGTATTACATTATAATATTATCAATATTATATGTATATATAATATATTATATTATATTATATTATAACCACAGTGCAGGAGGCAAGATGGAACTGCCTTCCTGGCCCCCTCTTCACTCTGATCTCAGAGCAGCGGTTGGTGCTGAGGGGGGGGGGGCTCCCAACTGATGATACCGGAGGCAAGATGGAACTGCCTTCCTGGCCCCCTCTTCACTCTGATCTCAGAGCAGCAGTTGGTGCTGGGGGGGGGGCTCCCAACTGATGACACTGGAGGCAAGATGGAACTGCCTTCCTGGCCCCCCTCTTCACTCTGATCTTAGAGCAGCGGTTGGTGCTGGAGAGGGGTCTCCCAACTGATGACACTGGAGGCAAGATGGAACTGCCTTCCTGGCCCCCCTCTTCACTCTGATCTCAGAGCAGCAGTTGGCGCTGGAGGGGGGGGGGGCTCCCAACTGATGATACTGGAGGCAAGATGAAACTGCCTTCCTGGTCCCTCTTCACTCTGATCTCAGAGCAGCGGTTGGTATGGGGGGGGGGCTCCCAACTGATGACACTGGAGGCAAGATGGAACTGCCTTCCTGGCCCCCTCTTCACTCTGATCTCAGAGCAGCAGTTGGCGCTGGAGGGGGGGCTCCCAACTGATGATACTGGAGGCAAGATGGAACTGCCTTCCTGGCCCCCCTCTTCACTCTGATCTTCTTTAAGATTGCTCCAAGATGGCCGCGTCGAGCAAGCGTTTGAACACCGAGCTCCGCCGAGCTCCTGGCAAACTTTCATGCACAGCACCCCCATTGCTGAGGGGGGGGGTGCCCCATGCGTGAGGAACGACCTACTGGACCCACTGGACTTGGGGGGGGGGGGACCTTCGGCCGCTACTGGAGGCCCCAAAGTGCTCCCTGCCCCTCTTCGAGGCCTTACAGGTGGACGCCGAGTCTGCCTTGGAGGTCGCTCGGGCGCCGGCCTCGATCCTCAGGGCCCTTGCAGGCCTGAGGGACGCTGCGGCCTCCGGGAGACCCCTTGGCCTTGGCCCAGCAGGGACAGCAGCGACCTTGGTGACCCCCCAGAAATGCCTGGCTTGGTCACCCATCCCCTGGCCAGGCCTGGAGGAGGCCAGGACTCCCCCCCCCCAATTCCACCCAGGGGGATGCTGGCGAGCAGTCCGGGGGCAGCCGGGACGTACCCCCAGACCTTACCGGCCTCCTCCTTCACCTCGACCGGCTGGTCGAGCGGCTGGCCACCTGGCTGGGGGAGCTGGACAGGCTGGGGCCGGTGCTGGCGTCCCTGTGCAGCTCCAGGAGCCCTGGGATGGTGGGGAGAGGAGCGGCGGAGCCTGGTGAAGATGGACGAGGAGAGGATAGACGAAGGAGGGTGAGTGGGGCGATCGCAGCTGCTCCCCAGCATGAGCCCCGTTGCTGCTGTTGCTGTGGGGGGCCCCATTGCCGCCCCGACCCTGCCCCCGGGCCCTGGAACACCCCGGCCTTGAGAGAACCAGGCCGGCAGCGCCAGCGCCAGGACTCTTGCCGGCCGGGCCCCGAGGAGCACGAGGGCGAGCGGCGCGAGAGGAGCGGCGAAAGAGTGGAGCCTGGCCTCCTGAGCAGCCACCTAGGCCAAACGGAGGCGGAGACCGAGGAGGAAGCAAACAACGGAGGAGTGGGGAGTGGGTCCCAGACCTGTGGCGGGGGGCCCCCCATCTTGAGGAGAGACCCCGGGGGGCACTTCGCGGCGGGGCCTCCCTGGATCCGCCGGGAGGGGCGTTGGCTGAGGGTGACAAGATGGCGGCGATCCCGAGCCGCTTGGCGTCCTTAGTCCCGCCCCCTCCACATTCCACAGGGGCTGCGGCTCTGCATGACCTGAGGACTCAGCCCCCGCCTTCCCTTACTGCCGGACCGAAGAGGCTGTTGTCACTGGTGCCCCCTCCAGAGGCGCCAGATGTCTCTGAAATCCTGGCAAGGGCTCCGGAGGCGCGACCCCGACGCCGAGCTTGCCAGCTGCTGGCTCCCCCCCTCATTAGCAACCTGGTCACAACCCCCTCTTCCTCCCTCTGACGGCCGGGGGCTGACGGATCCATTGAGCCGGGGTAGTGCAGCTCTGGAACCGGCAAGCCCCGGGGGGTGCCCAGCACGGAGGCCAGGCGGCCGCCGGAGAAGGCGGCGTCGGAGGCCGAAGAGCAGCAGACCCCCTGGCCCTAGGACACTCACCACTGTCTGCCCGGGAGAAGGGAGGCTTGCCTCGCCCGGATCTAAGCCCTGGAACCCGCTGCGAGCCAGAACCTTCTGGGGTCCGGGCTTTGGGCGTCGGAAGCCCCCTCCTGCAGGCCCACAATGGAAGAAGGACATTAACCCCGCAGATCGGGTACCCCCTGCCAGATCTCTAGACAATGGGAGACTGTCCACCTCGGACCAGTTTTGTGGGATCACCTTGAGACCACCTTTGCTCCCCCCCTTCGATGGGAGAGTAGGGCCCGCTTGACCTGCTGGGCACTCTCCCGTCGGTCCTCTGCTTCCACCTCTCTTCCCTCCCCCCTTCCTCTCCTCTTATTGTCTGTATTGTTCTTTGTTTGTTATATTGACAATGTAATTCTCTGTGTTGCCGTTTTGGCTTTGTAAGCCGCTGCGAGCCTTAGGGAGTTGGCGGCGTAAAAGTCCAAACAAACAAACAAATAAATAAATAATAAATCTCAGAGCAGCGGTTGGCGCTGGAGGTGGGGGGGCTCCCAACTGATGCTACTGGAGGCAAGATGGAACTGCCTTCCTGGTCCCTCTCTATTTTTCTTTCTGTTCCTCCTTTTTTCTTTTTGTATTTTACTATTAATTTGTATTTTCTATGACTTTTATGTACTTATTTGAAACGTCAATAATTTAAAAAAAAACAAACAACCAGTGGAACTCTCTGCCTCGGAGTGTGGTGGCAGCTCCTTCCTTGAAGCTTTTAAACAGAAGCTGGATGGCCATCTGTCAAGGGTGCTTTGATTGTACTGTTCCTGCATGGGTTGGACTGGATGGCCCATGGGGTCTCTTCCAACTCTATGATTCTATGACCTTAAGACAAGTCACATGTTCTCAGCCTCTATGGGAAGCAAAGACAAACCCAAAAAAAACCCTATGATAAGTTTGTCTTAGGGCAATGGTTCTCAACCTGTGGGTCCCCAAATGTTTTGGCCTTCAAACTCCCAGAAATCCTAACACCTGGTAAACTGGCTGGCACATCCCTGGATTTTTTTTAAACCTTATTGTTCAACATTTTATTTGTTTCCTTGATTATGTTCTATAGGGATTATATAGGTTGGAAACAACTTGAAGGTACATATTGACAATTACAGTCATTGTTGTTTTCTGTTTTGAATCTTTCAGATTAAGTCATGTTTTTTCAGTTGTTGAATATCTGAAAACCTTTGCCTTTGGGATTAGCTATGACACAAAGTAGATTAAAAGGTTAAAATATTTATAAATCTAAATACAAAGGAAGCCTGTTATGGGATCCATTATTAATTTAAAATCTAAATGGTGCTATATTTTTATTTTAGTCTCCTACCTGTAAACCTCTTTAAACTCTTTTTTCCCCTAGAAGATTATACCGACTGAATATTTTGTGAAATACCTGGGGTTCAGTTGAAATAAAAATTATGGGAATTTTTATTTGACTTTTGGAATAATATGTATATTTTTAGTATGTAGGGAAATAATGATTGCTTGTATATTTATAATGTCTGAATATCTTTATATTAGTGGTACCAGAGGAGCCCCTGGTGGCGCAGCGGGTTAAACCACTGAGCTGCTGAACTTGCTGACCCAAAGGTTGGCAGTTAAAATCTGGTTCGTTCGTTCGTTCCTTCCTTCCTTCCTTCCTTCCTTCCTTCCTTCCTTCCTTCCTTCCTTCCTTCCTTCCTTCCTTCCTTCTTTATTGATGCATAAGAACACAGAGACTGACAGCTGTTGAGCAAGACCTTCGTGTGTGTCTTTCTGCCATTCCTGCCAGGATATCTATGTTGTGTTAATCGAAACAGGCCCAGGTTTCACACTGAGTGTATAAATACATTTAAAAACATATTAACTATATGTATTACTGTGTTAGAGTGTCATTTTGGTTGTTGGTGTGCCCCAGGATTTTGTAAATGTAAAAAATGTGCCGCAGCTCAAAAAAGGTTGAAAAACACTGAGCTACATCATATTTCTGGTGAACTATGCATTCTCAGAAGAGAAGTTCTGGTTAGAGGAGGCTGTACATAGCGAAGTATAGAGATGGATGGTGTTGATTAAAAAAATTGCAAAGATTTCAACACAGGAAAGAAAAATGGTATCCAATATATATTGAAGTGAAAAACAAAATCTTCACTGTTGATCCTGTTTTGATACTGCAGCTAAAACCTTGTAATCTGACCGTGAATTATTTTCCTTTTGCTTCATAGATGGGTAGCTGGAGATTATACCGTCATGAATTATTGCTGTGCCTTGAACACTTCCTCCAAGCTCATATGAAAGGATGCCATTATTCTCCTCCTCAAAACATAACTGAAACAACACGGGAAAGATTTGTCTGCTGTTTGAAAGAGCAAGGATTAATATCTGCGGGAAGAGAAGACTCTGCATCTTGTCAATATTTAATAGATTTCACCTCTCCCAGCCCAATATATTTTGTTTTAGATGACAATTTTTATTATCGGAGTATGAGATATGAAGTATACCAGTTAGCTCGACAGTGTAAGTTTGATTTTACATTTGGCAACTCAGTCTTGTCGCTCAGTAGAACAAGCCATGATTTGAGGAATTAGAAATTGTAAAAAGGGATTTGTTTCTTTGGAGGAGTAGGCAGATCTCTGGTTTTATCCCATGGCTGCACTTATGCAGTTTTATTATAGAGCCTTATACTTGGAAAGTATTTTATATCTTTCTGTTTAATTGCTATTTAAAAAATTTAAAAATAATTTCTAGGAGGCGCTGAGTAAATTTTTTTTCTGGAAAGGGGGCGGTAGGCCAAAAAAGTTTGGGAACCACTGTTCTAAACAAAGCTCTATTACAAGATGCAGTCTTTTCTGTTTCCCATTGAGAAACCAGGTGTAGATTTTTTTCTCTACCTTGCAGCAAATCCCATTATGTTTGTATGTATTTTAAATAGTACCTCCCTCTCTCAAAATAGAAGAGGAGTGGTGGTGTGCCAATTTCTGGCGTGCAAAAGGTAACGAAGGCTGTTCTATAAATATTATTCCATGAAATATTGCAAAAACAGAAAGTTATTATCCGTTGATTTATTTATCGTGTCAGAAGTGAATTGAGGTTACAGTTATAATGTATTTAATAATAATTAGCAGTTATAACATAAAAATACAATTCACAGCGTCTTGTTAAAATCTCTTTCCATCACATCGTCCTATTAAACAGTTATATTTCATCTACAAATGCCTGCTCGAACAGCCAGGCCTTAACTTTCTTTCGAAAAGTTAGGGGGGAGGGGGCTGACCTGATGTCTCTAGGAAGGGCATTCCAATTCAAGGAGCCACCACTGAAAAGGCCCTGTCTCTCGTCCCCGCCAATTGCGTCTGAAGACAGTTTCCTGGCTTCAGGCAATCTAAATAAGACAGACACATACGGGAATGGCAGTATGGGAGAGGCTTAAATCCACCAGATACTCAGTAAACAGGGCAATGGCAGTTGGGACAGAAGAAGGGCTTTTCATCTGTTTCTGATCATTGATTGGAAAAATCCAAATTTGTGCACGTTTATTAAAAAGGCCTAAACCAAGGTTGTGGGATATGTGTAACTTCTAGCAGACCTGACTAGCAAAGCTGGTGGTGAGGAATGTGCTGGGCAACATCTGTCCTTATTCCTCTGTATCATTTCCCCCAGCAATGGTCTTTTTTATTTTTCCAGCCTTTTTATTTTTCCTCTGGATATTGGGTACTTTACACTGTTACTGTTATGTATGCTTGGTATATTGTAAAGGGCAGTCCGAAATCATTCCTTTTGAGATTAGTTCTGTTTTTAAAAATGTTGTCATAATAATGAGAATTCAGCTAAAATAAATTACTTCAGATTTACTCCTAGTAGGTAAGAAGGTGTTCCTCCATAACTCCATATAATTGGTCCCATTTTTTGAGTTGTATACTGTAGCTTTTTCCATGGTGCTATGAATGGCCTCTATTATGTGTGAAATGTATCTGTTTAGAAACTATGGAGTTTAAAATGTCTTACACACAAACATCGCCAACATCATAATCACAATTATTACTGTTATTTCTAGATACGCTTGGCTTCTGCCAGTTATTTCTAGACTGTCAAGTTGAGGTTTGCTTGGAGAGGAACAGCCAGAGGAAACAACCATTACCTGAAGAAACCATACATGCAATGGCAGAGAAAATAGAATTCCCAAATCCAGAGAAGTATGCATGGGAGCATAATAGTCTTATTCTGAAGAGTGCGGGATATGCATTAGAAGATAAGTACGTTATTTGCAGTCCATTATTATTATTAGTAGTAGTATTATATAATTTTCAGTCATTTATTTAAATTTACGGATTGCAATTTGCCAGACAGATTTCCTTTTGTGCAGAATTGATACAGAATTTTGGATTTGTAAAGGACTTTTTCTTTTTGTTGCTGTCTTCATCAATGGACGTCTCTTCCTGAGATTCTACTTGACCCTCTCAGTTGTGGTAGCTTTCCCTGAAACTACTTTGGACATACAATGTCCCCTTTTTCCTATTTAGTTGGGTTAAAACAAAGGAGATAAACCTGAGCAATTTCTCTCTCTCTCTTCCACACACGTAATGGTACAAACTATGTGATAATTGTTTACAAGCTTTTTAAGGATAGATGAGAGAAAAATAGCTTGCCAAAACCAAAACAAAGCCTCTATGAATTATATTTTGAACTTTGATTACTACATTCAGTGACAACCACTCTATTTTCTATGGCCTTGAATCTAAGCTGGATTATGTTTTTACCTGATGATTGTATGTGATTTTAATTATGTTTTATTATGTTGTATATTTGTTGTGATTTTATTGTAACTGTTGAAATAGCCACTAAATTGGGGCTCAATGTAAGCCGCCCTGAGTCCCCCTTCGGGGGTTGAGAAGGACGGGATAAAAATGCGATCGATAAATAAATAAATAAGCCATACTTTCCAGAATAATTGACCTATCCTTTGGCCCAGTGACTTTCAACCTTTTTTGAACCGCGGCACATTTTTTAAAATTTACAAAATCCTGGGCACACCACCAACCAAAATGACACAAAATGACACTAATACAGTAATACATATAGTTAATATGTTTTTAAATGTATTTATATACTTAATGTGAAAGCTGGGCCTGTTTCGATGAACACAAAATAGATATCCTGGCAGGAATGGTAGAAAGACACACACGAAGCTCTTGCTCAACAGCTGTCAGTCTCTCTCTGTTTTTAGTTTTTATCGCAGTCAAGCTTGAGAAGCTCATCTCACACAGATATGTGGTTGAAAACGGGAGCAATGTCAATGTCTCCACCACTGTCACTCGCTTGTCTTGCTGTGATCCCAAACTGCCACTGTCACTTGACGCGCAGCTGCAGCACTAACTCTAACTTTGTTTACTTAGCCACGTCTGAGCGAATCCAAGATGGCGCGACCATAGCACTCTCGCGTCACTTCTTAGGTGACGCGAGAGTGCTATGGTTCCATTTCTTAAAGGAGCATGAAGAATGGATTTCAAAGGGTTAGCTGCAACACACAAATTGTCTTTCTTGTATTCAAAAATATTTTTTTATTTATTGAAAGTATCTTCCCAAATGGGGTTCCCATTTGGGAAGAAATATATGTTCCACGACAAGTGATTTTGGATATTTACTTTCAATAAATAAAAAAATATTTTTGAATACAAGAAAGACAATTTGTGTGTTGCAGCTAACCCTTTGAAATCCATTCTTCATGCTGCTTTGAGGACACCCTTCCTCTCTCTTTCTCCATTTCTTAAAGGGACAGGTGCGCCTTACAGTTTATATATGAATGAAGTTCGAAAATAATTTCCCACAGCACACCTGATGATCTCTCACGGCACACTAGTGTTCCGCGGCACACTGGTTGAAAATCACTGCTTTGGCCAAGTGTGTGTTGTATACATGTACTTGCAGTTTAATCTTGAAACCTCTCTCTCTCTCTCTCTCTCTCTCTCTCTCTCTCTCTCTCTCTCAATTCAGTCTTCAAGTGCTAGATTTGTTGTCTGCTGCTTTGGAAAATCCTGCGAAACCCTTGGAAGAGAATACAGAACCGAAGGTAGTACTGCATAATGAACAAGTGTGATAGAGCTGAATTGCATAGGAAGCCATAATATGCATCTTGAGAATTGACACATGTCAACTAGCATTTGAGATAGTAATTGCACTGTAATTGAGAAGGTTGCCTGTTCTGTGTTACATACGGAACTGCAGAATGCTTTCTACATAGAAATCTTTGGCATACTTGAAGTACTTATTTTCTATTTCCAAATGAAAACATCTTAAAGTAAATGCCTGCATCTTACATTCCCTACATAATTAGATTCCATTGTCCAAAATGGTAAGGCAAAGAATAGGTGAAGCCTCCCCATAGTCAACAGAGGAGCACTCCTAAGTGGCCAACTTCTGGTCAAAGGACATTTACCATAATGCCACGTTTTTAGCTTTGTGTTATTAAATACATTATAACTGTAACCTCAATTCACTTCTGACACGATAAATAAATCAACAGATAATAACTTTCTGTTTTTGCAATATTTCATGGAATAATATTTATAGAACAGCCTTCGTTACCTTTTGCACGCCAGAAATTGGCACACCACCACTCCTCTTCTATTTTGAGAGAGGGAGGTGCTATTTAAAATACATACAAATCAAATTGGGATTTGCTGCAAGGTAGGGAAAAAAATCTACACCTGGTTTCTCAATGGGAAACAGAAAATACTGTATCTTCTAATAGAGCTTTGCTTAGAACAGTGGTTCCCAAACCTTTTTGGCCTACCGCCCCCTTTCCAGAAAAAAAAATAACTCACCGCCCCCCTAGAAATTATTTTTAAATAGCAATTAAACAGAAATATATATATATGTATTAATGCAGTGGTTCTCACCCTTTCTAATGCCATGACCCCTAAATAAGGTTCCTCATGTTGTGGTGACCCCCAACCATATTTTCATTGCTACTTATAAATAATTTGGCTACTCTTATGAATTCTAATCCAAATATCTAATATGCAGGTCAAAGCGAAGGGGGCGGGGCCAAAGAAGAGGGCCGCATGACCCCTCCTAAATGGCCAATTGTTCACCGCCCCCTTAAAGGGGTTCACCGCCCCCCAAATTCCCCTGAGCCTCCCACCGCCCCCTTGGATCGCCTCACCGCCCACCAGAGGGTGGTACCGCCCACTTTGAGAATCAGTGTTTTGTCTGCTCAATGTGAGTCTTCAATCTTTAAGCCCAAGCCTATGGCAACCTAACATTTTCCAGTGTATTCGGGAAGAAATAGTTTTTCTGTAAACAATATTTTAAAACCCTATCCAGGATAGAAAACTTCAAATTGTTTTCTCTTGCTCAAACGAGAAGAGGAGGCACTTGAGTCCAAAATTCATATCCTCACAACAGAAATCTTGTTGTAGAATCATGTCTGAAAACAATGCCTGAGTTTTATACTAAACCAATGACCTTTTGTGGATCTTACTTAGGAAATGGATCGAGCTATTTGTGCAACCAGTGCTCTTCATCAGGCTGACCAGGCTGTCAGGCGAATAGTGTCACAAACAATGCAGAATGCTAAAGGTATACACAGCAAGGTTTAGTTTACAGCAATTGTTATTTCTAGAGGCAACTTTGGCTTGGCCTATATTTCAAAATTGTCCTTGTTGCTGGGAATGTCTTGATGATATATGATACAGGCCTAGTCCAGATTTGGGTTATACAGTTTTCAAAAATTTAAGATATCGAAAATCTAAACAGTGTATGTACGAGGGCGGGTCAATAAGTCTGTGACTTTTTGAATTTCCCGCCTCTTAACTGAAAGGGCAACACAGCTCCTGTCAACAGACATCTGTCAGTTGACTCCTGTCAAAATTTGAAGCTGCATCATTTAGTTTGTGTTTGACAGCCATTTATAGGGGACTACTGTGTGATTTGAGGAGAAAATGGAAAAAAGTGAATTTCGTGTGCTCATTAAGCATTATTTTTTGCGGGGAAAAAACCATCACTCAAACCAAGGCTAAGCTTGATAAATACTATGGGGACTCTGCACCATAAATTTCAAAGGTAAAAAAGTGGTTTACTGAATTTTGTTGTGGCCGTACAAGCACAGAAGATGCCGAACGTTCTGGACGCCCAGTTGACGTCTCTACACCTGAAACAATTGAAAAAAATCACAATATGGTGTTGGCCGATCAGAGATTGAAAGTGCGAGAGATTGTGGAAGCCATTGGCATCTCACATGGCTCAGTGGTTTCAATTTTAATTGACCACTTGGGTATGAGAAAGCTTCTGCAAGATGGGTGCCGCATTTGCTCACAATGCAGGACAATGCAAGGGTGCACACATGTGCAGGTGCCATGGCAACAATCCATGAATTGGGATACAAATTGCTCCCTCATCCGCCCTATTCTCTGGATTTAGCCCTAAGTGACTAGTTCTTGTTTCCAAACCTGAAGAAATGACTCGGCGGAAAGAGATTTGACTTCAACAATGACATCATCTCACAAAGAAATACCTATTTTGATGACCTTGACAAATCTTACTTTTTGGAAGGGATAACAAATTTGGAGAAACGTTGGACAAAGTGTATAGAGTTCATAGGAGACTATGTTGAAAAATAAAATGATTTTTTATCCCAAAACCTGTGTTTCATTCAAAAAGTCATGGACTTATTGATCTGCCCTCGTATAAGGAATAAAATATGAAGCAGAAAGCTCTGTATATTGAGAAGTGTGTGTGTGAGAGAGATTATACTTCCAGGCATAAAGCCAACCTAACTATCAACAGTAAGCTAATGAGAAAACAAAATTCATTTGCAGTAAAATGAACCCAAGACAGGTGTCACAGTAATGGATACTGGAGGAGGTAATCAGATGGCTGATGTCATGTGAAGATGGCAAATAACCCAGTATTCGGTGTGTTTAAACAGAGATCTCTGATTGGAGAAAAATGGATGCTTACATAAATGGGCTATAGTAGCCATCTCTTATCTATTTGGATGAGATCTGTCAGCTGAGTGAACATGGAGTGATATAAGACAGACAGACTGAGAAGAAATAAAGCCAGGCTGACCAAGCATCAGTCTCTTTTGGAGATAAAGGTGTCTACAATCTCAAAAGTTATGCTATTGCTATCTGATAGACAAATCATGTAAATAAGAGAGAATCATTTCTTTGTCTTAGTCATTTCCAATTTATGAGAATCCGAAGATGAACCAATCACAAGCTTTGTGTGATATGCTCAAGGTCATTTTTGGGCTTCCATGGCAATTCCCCAGACTTAAGACTCCAGTGTTCAAACCAAACCATGCTAGCTCTCCATTTGTTCTCACCTAGGTTATGTATGGTAGCTATTTCCAATAATTCTTATAATCCTGGGTAAAAGAATTTGAAAAAAAAGTTCCTGGTTTGAGTGTTGTACTGTGTAATTGTGGGGTACATACTTTGAAAGTAGTTATACTCCAGTAACTTCATTTTTGTGGCTTCCACAAATTATGTTGAATTGGTTGAGATGCTCATTGAAAAAGCAATAGCAAAATGTGTTGCAGGAAGTCCTGGTAAAAAAATTGCTGTTTAATATTTTTTTTCATTTTTGTGATAGAACCAATTATGAAATGACATTTATAACCCAGGAACAAAAATATTTTACATAGTGTACCAGTGTTTTTCAACCTTTTTTGAGCAGCAGCACATTTTTTACATATACAAAATCCTGGGGCACACGACCAACCAAAATGACACAAAATGTCACTCTAACACAGTAATACATATAGTTAACATGTTTTAAATGTGTTTATACACTCAGTGTGAAACCTGAGTGGGCCTGTTTCAATGAACACAACATAGATATCCCACATTGTGTGCTTCGGACATAGATATCCCGCCTTGTGCTTCGGACTGGGTTGCCTGGGCCGACGCTGCCCTATCATCACCACCCGGTGCTTCAAGGCCGCTGCTCACCTGGGCTTCCCTCAGGCAGGGAGGTAGGGAGGAAGGCGAAGGGGCAGGCCGCTCCCTTCCGAAGCCGAGAGGCAGGCCGCAAAGGAAGGAAGAAGGCCTGAGAGCAGGAGAGGCCGGGGCAGAGCCCAGGCCAGGAGAGAAGAAGGGAGGAGGCCCCAGAGCCGCCTTGGGCCCCAAAGCCTGAAGGAATCCTGAGCCAGCCGAGAGGAAAACAAAGCCCAACGGTCCTCTCCGGAAGCTCTCCGCCTCCTCCAGAAGTGACCTCACAGGGAAAGGTGCCGCCCGGCCCCTCCCCTCCTCAGCCTCCAACCAACCGTTTCTCCAGGAAGCTGAGGCCCCACCTCCTCCCCTCCCTCAGGACTTCTGTCCTGAACAAACATGGTGGTGCCGGGCAGGAGACCCTTAGAGAAGCGGGGCTTGCATCTTGGCTGGCATTGATTGGCCCTGCTGGCGCCCCAGAGAGAGAGACAGAGAGACAGAGCGAGAGGCAGGCTGCCCAGATGACTCCTGGCGGGGTGGTCGGTTCTTCCACGGCACTCCTGATGATCGCGCACAGAACACTAGTGTGCCGCGGCACAGCGGTTGGGAAACACTGGTGTAATGGATGGAGCAGTGTCCAGGGATATTAATCCCCTGGATGCCTATGTTCATAAGATATATGGGTTTGCATCCTAGTAAAGTTTAGATGGTAATATTGCTCTATATAAATGTAGAGATGCCTCCTAAGGAAATGCAGAAGATATAAAGGTTACCTTACCTGCCATAAAGTATTAAATGTATGCCTTGCATGTAATGAAAATAATGTTCTTAGACACAAAAAAAAGGTTTCTCTATAAAGAAAATGTGCATTGTATATAATATGGTTAAGGTAAAGGTTTCCTCTTGACATTTAGTCTAGTTGTGCCCAATTCTGGGGGGTTGTGCTCATTTCCATTTCTAAGCCAAAGAGCCAATATTCCCCATAGACGCCTCCAAGATCATGTGGCCAGCATGACTGTATGGCGTGCCGTTAGCTTCCTGCCGGAGCGGTACCTATTGATCTATTCGCATTTGCATGGTTTTGAACTGCTAGGTTGGCAGAAGCTGGGGTTAACAGTGGGAGCTCACCCTGCACCCCAGATCCAAACTGTCGACCTTTCAGTCAGCTAGTTCAGCAGCTCAGCGGTTTAACCCACTGTGCCACCAGGGGCTCCAATCATATGATAGCATGCAATAAATAACCAAAAACACCAAGAGAACCTGCTCCTTCTCCTATATAAATCTCCAACACTGTAACCACAGAATGTGTTGATACATGTCTTCTGTCTTAAGCAGTGGTGCAAAACTTGTGGTCCTCAAAGTATTTTGGGCTTCAGCTCCGAGTTCCTGACCATTGGGAAAGTTGGATAGGGCTTCTGGGAGGTGGAGGGCCAAACATCTGGAGGGCCAAACATCTGGAGGGCCATAGGTTGTGTATCACTGGTCCAAAGAGATGGGAGTGCAGAGATGGGACGGCGTTTAAGAGGTGACTTGATCGAAGTGTATAAAATCATGCATGGGATAGAAAAGGTGAATGAAGAAAAAAATATTTTCTCCGTCACACAACACTAGGACCAGGGGCCACTCCCTAAAGCTCCAAGGTAGGAAAGTTAGGACTAATAAAGGGAAATATTTCTTCACCCAGAGGGTCATTGGGTTATGGAACTCACTTCCAGAGGAGGTTGTGACAGCTGTCAGCCTGGACAGCTTCAAGGCAGGATTAGACAGATTCATGGATACCAAGGAATCAGTAGCTACTGAAACGGACATCCAAGTGCCACCTCTGTGTTGATGGAGGCAGGCAGGATTTTCCCTGGGTACTGGTTGTGGGGGGTCGGGAGCAGGTGAGGGTTCTGCCCTCCTTTCTGCTAGAGATCCCCGTGTACAACTAGTGGGCCACTGTGTGACACAGAATGCTGGACTAGATGGGCTGAGGCCCGATTCAGCATGGCTCTTCTTATGTTCTTATCTGTTTCAGTGCCTCCAACAGATGGCCAGATAAAGTATTAGATTTTTGATCATTTTCTTTTATCATTTTAAATACAAAACATAAAATGATAATGATTTTAAAAACCGTAATTTTGTTTTTTGTTTCTTCAGGTAATATTGCTTCGCATGAGCTGAGGAGCTTGGCAGAAGAACTAAACAGGCTGAAGTTGGAGTTCTTGGGGAGCTTAAGACACAAATCTAATGAAAAAAATCAGTGTTGTCAACAAAATAATACATTGAATATAATAAATGTAACATCTTCGTTCAGCCAAGAGGCAGATGACGCTGTTAAAAAGTATTTAAATAAAAAGTAGCACCTTTCCGGCCTTGAAGAGATGGTGATGTACCGATTAACAAGAATACGAAGTGAAATACCATTCCATGGTTTTGTTGTACATATCCTATTGCTCTTCAGAAAGGAGTTTAAGCCAGTGTACTTCCGGATTGCATTTAAATTTGATTCACTAAAGAATATATTGGAGGTGGTATTTTCCAAGCTAGTTAAAGGAAACAGCATCATAGTCACAGTCATATTGAATAAGAGAGGCAAGTTCCCAAACAAACAAAGCACATTGGAACCATTTTGCTTCTTATCTGCCATCTGAAATATATAAGAAGCTAAGAGGCAAAGATGAAGTACTTTGGCCACATAATGCGAAGACGGGAAAGCTTGAAGACAGTGATGCTGGGGGAAATGGAAGGAAAAAGGAAGAGGGGCCGACCAAGGGCAGGATGGATGGATGGTATCCTTGAGGTGACTGGCTTAACTCTGTAGGAGCTGGGGGTAGTGACGACCGACAGGGGGCTCTGGCGTGGGATGGTCCAGGAGGTCACGAAGAGTCGGAAGTGACTGAATGAATAAACAAAAAGCATTTAAAATTCATGCGAGTGCTTGTAATTAATCCATAAGTTTCATCAGATAAGTGAGCAATACTTAAGCCGTTACATTATGCCGGCTTTGTTTGAGAAATCAGTAAATGATTTTTGTACTTGCTAGATAGCATTTATATCTGATCATTCTTCATCATTCTGGATTCTGATTACATAAAATTATTTGTCATTTTAGGCCTTTGTTTGAATTAAATGTGTTCTTTGCTGTTCATTTGCTTGACCACACTTTGGCAAGAAGTCCCTTAAATGAATAGTGCTTAGAGTTACCATCACACCCCAAAAGAAACTTGAACTTTTAATAGGTGTAGTAAACTGGATATACCTGATAGGAAAAGCTTTATATTTTATGTATGATGCATCGGAACCTTCCAAACAAGTGTAACATTTCTCTAATAGTGGTCAGTTAGTACTACTACTCTACCAATTGTAGAGCCCCCGGTGGTGCAATGGGTTAAAACCTTGTGCAGGCAGGACTGCTGACTGAAAGGTCAATGGTTCAAATCTGAGGAGCGGGGTGAGCTCTCCTGTCAGCTCCAGCTTCCCATAGGGCATGCGAGTTACTTATATTAAAACCAAGTCAGAAAGATCTACCTACCTCCTCAAGGCTGGAGAGGGGAAGGGGCTTGGCCAGAGGGGGCGGAGCCAGGCCGCGCCAAGCCCCACCCCCTCCCTCTGGCTTTGGAGCTCCCAGCAGCTTTTCCAGGCTTGAGGATGGCAGTGCCAAGCCAGTGGTGACATAGCTAGCACAAGACTGGCTTGGCACTGCCATCCTCAAGCCTGGAGAAGCTGCTGGGAGCGGGAAGCCACAGGGGCGGAGTCAGGCCGTGCCAAGCCCCCCCCTCCCCTCTGTGCCCTTCACAAACCTGGAGCAGCTGCTG
Source organism: Anolis apletophallus (assembly GCA_030556195.1). Classification (NCBI taxonomy): domain Eukaryota; kingdom Metazoa; phylum Chordata; class Lepidosauria; order Squamata; family Anolidae; genus Anolis; species Anolis apletophallus. Next base: position 93,065,914 of record JARBWK010000010.1, read on the forward strand.
GGAGTGCCGAATCTGGGAGAGGGGGCGGGGCTTGGCATGGCCTGGCTCCACCCCCTCTGAGAAGCGCCCCATCCAGCTAGGATCAACCTCCTTCAGTCCCGGGATCGACTGGTCGATCACGATAGACTTCCTGGGCAGACATGGGATAAGCCTCTCATGGGATGGTAAAACATCCAGCTGTCCCCTGGGCAATGTCCTTGCAGACAGCAAATTATCTCACACCAGAAGCGACTTGTAGTTTCTCAAGTTGCTCCTGGCACACACACACACAACCCCTAGCGGTTATTATTTGTATGCACCAGCACTTATCAACAAAAAAAACACCTCCCAATATATAGGAAGATGTCTAAAAAGTTACTCCTACATCAAGATGGTTTAGTGAGCAGGCCTGCTTTTTTCAGCCACTCTTTATTTTTATTACCTCTATTATCAATTTGCTTATCTTTTCAGTCTATTTGCCATTGTAAATCCCACTGAGATCAGCAAATCTCATTTACATTTCTGGCAATGGAGAAAAAGCCTTATCATTGTCTGGGGCTGCAGTCCAATATTTGAAAAACCATGCAATTCCGCCCCAATGACTTATGGTATCCTATTTAACAGAAATTAAATTGATGTCCTGTTCACTGAAATTTCAATGGGGAGTGAATTAGAATATACAAAGCTTTTTATTTAGATGTTATTTAATTTAGTATCTCCAGCACTGTAATTAAAACACACAACATATCTTGTATTATGGCATGTTATCCCAAGGGATTTTGTTACGAGTTACATTAGAGAGCTGCAAGATTAGAATTTGGTGGTATATTTTAGATAAGCATAAGGTACTATCAAGAATGTTTAAAATACTTCTGCACCAGAATGCAAACAGTGCAGTTATATTGCACATTAAAAGACAGACACTTATAGTAATCCTAGGGAAAAAGTTAAGACCTTAAAGCTGTTTCATGAAACTTCTCTAAAAAGAAAAACAAATCAAAACTTGAATAGGAAAGAAGTCTGCCCTCGTTTGTCTGCTTAGGCACAGAGGTACCACCAAATTTATTCTTTCTCTGTGCTGCTTATCAATTTACATCCTGTAATTCCCAATTCCCAGAAATAGACAAAGTTGGAGAACTGCACTGACTGCATCTTAATGTAAAAACCCCAAAAGCACAGAAAGATCAGGAGGGAGTCATTTCATCACGTTTCTGGCCTGTTAACAGGAAGTGAAACAAAAGTTGGAATGTTTCCAGAGAAGGGTGACCAAAATGGTAAAAGGCCTAGAAACTATGCCTCGTGAAGAGTGACTTAGGGAGCTGGAGAAGAGAAGGTTAAGAGGACATGGCAGCCCTATTTAAATATTTGAAAGGACATCGTATTGAAGAAGCAGGCTTGTTTTCTGCTGGTCCAGAAACTAAGACACAAAGTAATGGATTCCAACTACAGGAAAAGAAATTCGACATAAACATTAGCATACCAAATATCTCTTCATGCAAAGTAGTTAACTTCCAATTCAAGAAATGTACTTAGCATAATCTGAAATAAAATCTGGATGTACATATTTTTTACTTATTGTGCAAGAGCTTGGAGAAAAACTTCCCCTGAAGAAAATTGTACAATAAAAAGTGCATTGAAATGTATATGCTTTCCCCTGTATATTATTAAACTATACACTAGCACTAATTTTGGCTAGCATGCTTTGGTTAAAGTGCCTATTCCCCTTCCTAGACAGTTTTGCTAATACAGAAGACCGATCGGTACCGTCACTTTCACAGTGAATATAATATCTGCTGCAATTAGTCGTCGTATTAACTTCTTGGTTTGCCGAATCCAGAACGATTAACAATTTTCTAAACAGTCTGGAATGTGACTCAATGACTGTTACACAATAATTTACAAACAAAATGCATTAAATAAATGGTCATAGTTAATATAATCTATTCATATTTACCATGGGCTATCATCTTATAATTTCCTTGCTATGCCATTTCCATACAAAATACATTGCTATCCAGAAGGCAAAGGCAAAACAGGAAACACGTCAGTATTTCAAGGCAATGAAATTATTTGTAATGCACTGCAAGCTAGGCATGGAGAAGGTAGTACATCTGAACATGTTACCCATTTTGTTCGAATGTTTTCTTTTTGTGCAGTTTTACATGTTACAGACATTTAATGCTAGGCACTGTTCCTTTGATTTCTTCAAACAGGTCAGTACTCTTGGAAAGAGGATATCTTTGTAGTTTTTCACACTGTTACCCTTCTAGTCTTTCACGTTGTTATGAGAGCTCTATTAAAGCTTCCATTTCAACTACATGTTTCGCTAATTGTAAGTTTTTTTTGTCAATACAAATTGTTTAAGCCTTACAAGAGGTTTTGTATCACTGTAGGGGAAGAACCATTCATAGATACTCGCAACTCCTACGCCAAGTTACAGAATTAATTAACTTACAAAGTTGCAGAATTAAGTTACTAGGCTATGTTGTGGCACAGCCTAAAAACGGAGCAGTTTAAGTTGTATTTGGAAAAAGTACAAGGCCACGGATCAATGTTATGTTAGGTCAGTCCTTATTTTGTTTCACCGCTGTTCCAAATTTTTAAAGAAGTGTAACTGCAACAAGCCTCATCTTCATTTAAGAAAAAGATAAGGAACGCCACCATGGCTAACAAGGTCCTCCGCTGATCTCAACAGCACATAAGAACGCTTGCCTACAATGGGAAACAGCTTAATCCAATTCCTCAGAAGGACAAGCAAACTCCCCACGAGCAAGAAAGTGACAGCAATGTGTTTAAACACACAGATAAATGGAACATCGTGTAACTTATGTTCGATCAGTGCTGACTGTGCTGACCTCTGGCAAAGTGGCAAGCAAAGTCATATTTGTTTTTACATTTGCAACCGCATATATTACATTGGAAAGGATTCTCAAATCCATGGCATCCCATGTGAATAGTATACAGGATATTGTCAGCGAAATACATATCACAGTGCTGGCAGTGGTGCAGAAGCTGCGGGTCCTGAACTGGAAGAGTGGGTGCTGGCGTACTGGGCTGGCTATTACTTATGCTTGGGGTGCTGGCATGAGCACTGTGGTCACTGCTGGGACCGGCCACTGGGCTGTAGTTCCTTTGAGAGTGCACAGGGCGTGGGTCCGGGCTCGTGGGAGAAGCGCTATGAGGAATACTGGTTGGGATGGCAGGGACCACAGCTGGCACAGCAGGCTGATGTAGCATAAAAGGCTTTTCGTCTTGACACGGCACAACATCGGGGGAAGGTGGGTTTTGGTTTTCAGGGGGCAAACTAGACAACTGTCCTGCTAAAGTTGATAGCTGGTTCAAAGGGTTATCAACCATTAAATCTTGCGGATCTCTCGGTAACCCACCAGTCTCTGTTGGTTTCGCCATACTTTCGTATGCTTCAGTCTGAATGTTTGGGATTTCATGGGTGAAGTCATTAAGATAGTCTGGCTTCTGAACCACCATAGAAGGTGGGCTCAAGTTAATTAGTGCTCTTCGGCTGAACCCCAAGTTGCTGGTCTTCTTCTGCAAGACACCCCAAATCTTCTTGCTACTAAGAGAAGGCCTCGTACCCTTTATAGGCACCATCTTATGCTTGCGCCTGCGATGGTGAGACAGGTTGCTTCTGTCACTGCAGCGGAAGGAACACAATTCACACTTGTATGGTTTTTCACCAGTATGGGACCGCATATGAGCTTCCAGGTGCCGTTCATAGGCTGACGCAAAGGGACATAAATGGCACCTGTGTGGCTTCTCACCTGAAAAAATACAAGATTTTTTTAAAAATTGAAAATCACTGTTGCAGAAAACATCCTACCAGACAAGAAGAAAGTGGTTAAGTAGCAAGTATTTACTGTCTGGTTGTAACAGTGCAGGGGAAAAAAATCATTGTTACCTAATATGCTTCTGAGATTAAAAATTCCAATAAATTTGGAGGTTTATGCAACACGCAAAGAAACATTCAGCAAAGTAAGACTAAAGTAAAGTTGGTACTTTAGAGGAGTAATATTCTACATGAGTGGTTCTCAACCTGTGGGTCCCCAGATGTTTTGGCCTTCAACTCCCAGAAATCCCAACAGCTGGTAAACTGGCTGGGATTTCTGGGAGTTGTAGTCCAAAACACCTGGGGATCAACAGGTTGAGAACCACTGATCTAGATCAAGGCTTCTTAAACTTTTTCTATTTGTGGCCCCTTTTGGTCGGTATATATATATGTATATAAAATAAATATATAAATCAAACATTTACTGATAAGAAATCGTAGTGAAACTATTCTTTGACACATAGAATCTTAGCATTTATTAAAGATTACAGCAAATTTGCATACTAATTAGTTGGATGTGCTTATTTAAAGAATTAAATATTGAAACTGCAGGATGCAAAGCATCTTCAACGTTTTCCTGCCATGCTAACATGCTTGGTTTGCTGTCTCTGTTGATTTTTCCTGGGTTCATGTAAATGTCTAAAACAGCCACTAGGTAGCAAACCAAACATTTTCTTGACCCTCAGTATCAGTTAGGGCAGTGATTTTCAACCAGTGTGCCGCGGAACACTAGTATGCTGTGAGAGATCAAGTGTGCAGTGGGAAATTATTTTCGAACTTCATTCATATATAAACTATAAGGCGCATCTGTCCCTTTAAGAAATGGAACCATAGCACTCTCGTGTCACCTAAGAAGTGACGCGAGAGTGCTATGGTTGCGCGATCTTGGATTCGCTCAGATGCAGCTAAGTAAACAAAGTTAGTTAGTGCTGCAGCTGCGCGTCAATTTGGGATCACAGCAAGACAAGCGAGTGACAGTGATGGAGTTGTTTTTGAGAAGGGAAAATGCAAATGCCGAACAGGGCCCTGGACAAAATTATGATAGATGAAGGCCTTAATATGAGTGGTGGACAAAAGAAAAAAGAAAAGACAGTGAGCTCGAGGCAATACAGCGAAGGCTATCTTTCATTTGAATTCACTTTCACCGGGGATGCGACAGCACCGACTCTGCTGTGCTTGGTGTGGTGGGAAGCTGTCCAATAGCACCATGGTGCCAAGCAAGCTTAAACGCCATCTCCAAATGAAACACAGTATGTATTACTGTGTTAGAGTGTCATTTTGGGTCATTTTGGTTGGTGGTGTGCCCCAGGATTTTGTAAATGTAAAAAATGTGTCGTGGCTCAAAAGAGGTTGAAAACCACTGAGTTAGGGGACCGCAAATAGGGTTACAACCCACAGTTTAAGAAGCTATGCTCTAGACCAGTAGTTTGCAACCTTTGGTCCTCCAGTTGTTTTGGACTTCAACTCCCAGAAATCGCAGCCAGCTTACCAGCTGTTAGGAATTTTGGGAGTTGAAGTCCAAAACATCTGGAGGACCAAAAGTTGGGAACCATGGCTCTATACAAAGCAAAATAGGCTGTTTCAAGTGTTTTAGTTTTTTTTCTAGATTTAATCTAAATCTGTTTAAATACTTAAATGTTGAGATCTTTGAAGTTTGCTTCCAGAAAAAGTAAGAGAAAAAAGCACCCTAATACTGCAATGTGCTTCCTTGATGGATGCAATACATAGTACCAACACCACAAATCAACGTAATTAATTATACCTGTGTGGATTCTGATATGTTCTATGAGACGAGCTGTTCCTTTGCTGGCATAGTTACAATACCGACACTTTAACTTCCCATCAAAAGTTCTTTCAAACCCGTCTACCAATACTCCTGCATTTTCATCCAGTGAAACCTCAACTGAAGAATGATCTAGTCCATTCTGATCACCATCTGTCCCTGCTGTAAAACAGAACGTAGTGACATCAATATACAAAGTGAGAAAGTTTAGTCCTCTACCATATAATTATCTCTGACTATTGGGAAAGGCAAAAAGAACATTTCCTCGAGATTTCACAATCTTTCATTTAAACACCTTTAAGTGAAAATTAACTTGCAATGTGGTTAACTTACCACCTTGAAGAGTTTCTGCTTCTTTATCCCCACTGACAGAGCCTGAAATCATATTCACATGGTGAGTCTGCTGAGTCAGATATTCCTGAAAATCTTTTACAAAATCCAAAGGCTCTGGTTTCTTTTCACCCATATTCACACTACGACTTCACAATGTTGCAGGCCTGAAATATAAAATAAAATTCGGATTTACATGGAAACTACAGAAGATTTACCAATATTAGTAACTTCTTGTGAAGAATACAAAATTATAACCTTTCTGAAATTGTTTACCTTAATGATCCAAATCAGCTTCAAATAACTGAAATATCCATTTTTGAAATATAAGTTTCATCATACATGGAAATATGGGCTTCTGTTTAACTCCTTTCCAGACAGTCTACAAAAAATAAGGCATACATTTGTATTAAAAGCTAAAATTAATTCACATGCTTTTGACAGCTTGATACCAAGTGATTATGCCAGTTAAATTTCAAAAGAATATGGTCCTGTTGGAAGGAAGGAAGATGTTGTTATTTATTCAACTGACATCTCACTGTGAGGGTGCCAAACAATAGCATTCAACCTATAGTTCAGCAAGATTTTTCTCCACAAACATAAAATCCAGGCATCAGATTGTTTGACATTAGTTGTTTACCTGCAATATCTGTCTGTGTAGGACAGGCATGAAGATTTGATCTTCATACCTACGAAATTTGGTTTTACTCCTCCTACTCCCCGTTCAGCATACTCACATAGCACCAAAACGTTTGCATTAATTTGGAATTGTTAGGGAGGTAATTTGACCCTTTTTTGCTGACTATGGAGATATCTAGTCCAATCAAGACAACCTCCTAGCACACAGAAAAGACAAACAGAAGCCCCGTAGATAGAAAATTTAACTTTTCACCTAAAGCTAAATGGAAAACTAAACCTCTATTATGTATTTGTTACTTTATTTTCACTAAGTGATTTTCATCACTGAAAGAAATGCAGGTACAGGCTTGTAATATCATCTCTGCAAAAGACCCAAATCCAATTAAAAACCCAATCTGATTCCACTGATAGTTTAAAGTGTGTAATATACAAAAAATAAGGAACATAAAACAAGGATATAAAATTACAGAGGCCTTGTAACTGTTTTGATGTATGACTGTTTGAAATGCACTGTGGAAGAAAAATAAATATTGTTCAGTATTATCTCTCTTGTCTTTGGCAGCAGTAAGAGCCATTTTCTCATCTTTGCAAATCAAAGTGAGGGATGTGAAATGGATGAACCCGATGCAACCTCAGTCCTACAGACGTGAATCATGGAGCTGTAATAGGGCATAAACATGTTAGGCAATACCATCTCATCTCTTAATATGGGTTCAAGAACTTTACTATATACTCTGAAACATAGAAGCCACTTTTACATAATTATTTTAAATGAAAACTGGGCAGGAAGGGAGAACCAATGACAAATTGAACTTCTGTTCAGCAGGTAGCTACTAGAAAACATAGATTTAACCGAGAAGAGCTCCATGGGTACAATTTTCCTAAACTCCACCTTTTGACCTTGAGTCACCTTTGGGTTTGAGAAAGGCGGGATAGAAATGGCATAAATAAATAAATAAATTACATGCCTAAGTTCAATAATTCCCTGTTTTTCCTTACTTTCATGTCTCTTCTCCTAAGTAGTTTGCCTTACCTTTGGTAAACCTATGTATCTCTTGTTACTAAGATATGTATGTAACATAGCTTAGTAACAATATTGTATGCTTTGGCCAGGAACCACTGCTTTGGGTTGCTTTGAACAATGCGATTGCACAACGTGATGTGCATTGATGGCACTATATAAAGAAATCTACTGTCAGACTGAAAGGAAGGCAACTCCCCAAACATGCATACATATGGTTATGTGGTGTGTGTGTGTGTATATATCTATCTCAATCACACAGATTGTATGCTTTTGGCAGCCACAGGACACGGTTGTTTTATCATAGGGGAAACGTACTAGCAGTTACCGTAAGTTGCACACTCTCTGCCTCAGAGAAAGACAAAGGCAACCCCCTCCTCCCAAGAAATGTTGCCATATATAGGGAATTTTTTGAAGTTTTGACAAAAAAAATTAGGGCCACAACAGCTATCTCATTGAATGTCTCTCATATTAACCAATAAAACTTCCATTTAGGGATTTCTTCCCAGTCCAGTCCAGAGATTTCCTTACTAGAAGTATCAGTCAGTCCCCCTCTTTGCAGAGCCAACAATTTATTGGAACTCTGGCTCACTCCTGCTACGGAGGGACAATCTCTCCCCTATCCTGCTTGGGGCTTTCTGGTGCTGAGCACAATTCTGGGAAATGTAGTTTAGGACAGTTCCTTTTGAATTCTCTGGCATAGGGCTCTCCACCTTCCCAAAATACGTTTCTCGGAATTCAGTGCTTTCTCACTTTCCCCCGCAGCAAACTCTGCTTTCTCCCTGCTGGTTCCCAATCCTAATTGTGAGGGGCCATTAATTTACAGAGAAAAGGCAGCCTTTTTGGCTTTGCTTTGCTTCTGTACCTCGAAAAGTCAGATCTGCCCATGATGGCCCATGCCTTAGTTACATTGTGTATGGCAGGGGTGCCCACACTTTTTCAGCATGTGAGCTACTTTTAACCAACCAAGTCGAAAAGATCTACCTACCTTCCGTGCGCCTCACGTTCCTTCCGCGGGGCATTGCAGGAATGAGGGAGCGCGAGGCAGGGCCTGCGGAGGACCCGCCTCGTGCTCCGCCCTGCCCCTTTCTCGTCCTGCCGCTGCGCACGCTCCTGCGTTCTTGCTCCTTCCACGGGAAGGAGGAACAGGGGAGCGCAAGGCAGGGAAGCTGCTGGCAAGAGAGAGGCTGGGTTCCCGCAATGCCACGCGGAAGGAGCAGGAGCGCAGAGCGCGTGGCAGCAAAACAAAATAGAGCCTGTGATCGAGCTCATTTCGACTTCGTGGGCAGCCCTGGTGTATGGATTACTGCAATGCACTATTCATGGGGCTGCCTCTGAAGATGGCCTGGAAGCTTCAACTAGTACAAAGATAGAGAAGATGTGAACCCCCCGCCCCCGAATAACTTCACTGGCTACCTATTTGCTTCCGGGCCCAGTTCAAAGTGCAGGCTAAGCTCTGCCCAGTTCAGGTCCTGCCTATTTATGACACCCTTATAAACCAGTTTGGGCCTCATGGTTGGCTGAGGAGGCCCTCTTCTCTATCCTTCTTCCATCAAAAGCGAGGCTGGTGGGGACTAAGGAGAGAGCCTTCTCAGTAGTGACCCTCCAGCTCTGGAACGCCCTCCCCTGGGATATTAGACAAGTAACCACCTTTCCGACATTTAGGAGGGATTTGAAGACATGGCTGTTTCAACAGTGATTAGCCAACACTGTAATGTGGACAAGATCCCTGTTTACATGGAAACACCGGACACCGGTAGGCCCCTTTTAAGTCATAGGAATGATGATTATGGCGTCACGCCTGGGCTTAAATGGAGCGACTACATAAATTGCTATAAAAATCCTATGCCCAGGGGATGGTTGAAAGCAGTACTTTTTCATTAAAAGAAGGTGACAGGCTGGAGCTGACAGCCGCGTGGCTCAGTCACACATCCCTGGTAGTCACTGAGGTAAAATCAGAGAGGTTTCTCCCTTTTATAACCTTTTGCTTAGGGAGAAAACCTGAAGAGAAAAATTGGCGGGAAAATCTAAGGCGCTGATTGGATGGAAAGGTCTGAGGTAAATTTTGGCGGGAAAGTCTAAGGAGATGAACCCCTCCCACCCAGGAAAAAACAATAACCCCAGCCAAAACTGCCAAGAGCCCTATAAACCAAATGGAGGCCTGATAACCTTGCAAACACATAAGATGTAATCATACACTCCCAATGTAAACAGGCCAAGCTCCGATTAGGCCGCAACAATGATGTTTTAACTAAAGTTTAGAATTTTTATTATTAATGCTGCTTACTTGTGTTTTAGTGCACCTCGTTTGTTTTGATATTGCTTGATGTGTTATTACTTGTCTATTTCATTGTCTGTATATTACTGTATTTATTTATGTTGTGAGCTGCCCACAGTCCTTTGGGGAGATGGGGCGGGGTAAAAATAAAGTTTATTATTATTATTGTATTGTCAAAGGCTATCATGGATGGAATCACTGGGTTGTTGTAGGTTTTTCGGGCTATATGGCCATGTTCTAGAAGCATTCTCTCCTGACATTTCGCCTGCATCTATGGCAAGCATCCTCAGAGGTTGTGAGGTCTGTTGGAACTAGGAAAAATTGGGTTTATATATCTGTGGAATGTCCGGGGTGGGAGAAAGAACTCTTGTCTGTTGGAGCTAGGTGTGAATGTTTCCATTGGCCACCTTGATTAGCATTTGATGGCCTGGCAATTTTTTGGTGTGGCTTGTTAGTGCTTGTTAGTGCCTGGGGAAATCTTTTGTTGAGGTGACTGTTTGCTTTCTCAAGTTTCCCTGTGTTAGAGTGTTGTTTTGCTGTTATGATTTTAGCGCAAGGATTGGCAAGAAGGCTTTGATGGAGACACCTTTTCCCCACCATGATTTCAGGAATGAATTTCCCTTCAAGGAGTAGGTGGTCTTTAGTTTGCTCATCTCCACACTCGCATGTTTTGGACTCCACTTTGTAGCCCAATTTCTTAAGATTAGCTGTGCATCTCATAGTAGTTGGGTGAGGCACCAGCACTCTTTTGCAGAGAAGGCGAAAGGCCTTGCAAAACAGTAACTCCCAAGGTTTTCGTTAGTACTGAGCCCGGACATCAGAACTATATAATTCCACAATGTAGATGCACCCATAATCCAACTATCAACATTATATTATACATGGAGACATGGCAGTTAAAGGGGGATATATTCTACCCCTTCAGAAGCCTATGAGGCCCCTTCCACACAGTTATATAAAACCCACAGTGTGACAGTGTGGACTCAGATAATAAAGTTCAAAGCAGATACTGTGGATTATCTGCCTTTGTATTCTGGGCTATATGGCTGTGTGGAAAAGCCCGAAGTTTGCAGACCTGGGTTTCAAAATCCCTGCTGGAACATGGGAAAGTATGAGGGTCACATTTTCTCAGCCTCAGAGGAAGGCAAAGATAAATAACAAATTTTGTATACAACAACAACACATATTTATTACGTATTCCTTGTAGTCTCTTCCAATTCTGGTAGCCAGATTTTGTTCATTTTAATGGTTTCCTCCTTTCTATTGATTATTGTTATTATTGTTATTTCTTGTGCTGAAAATGAAACTGACTTTGGGAGGCTTCCGCAGTTTACAAAAGGCAAACGAAAAAGGATTGGGTAAGTTTCAATTCACATATCGTGTCAGAAGTACACATTTGATACGACATACGATGACAAATAGCAAAAAACAGCAGTCCATATATATTTGTGTGTGTGTGTGTGTGTGTATTCAGCTGGAGTCACACTCAAAAAATATACCTGTGCCAACTTCATACAAACAAACCTACAAAACCTATCTTGTTTGTACCTTGGGGACTGCCTGTGTGTGTATCTATATCTCAGGCCCTCCAGGTGTTTTGGACTCCAACTCCCACAATTCCTAACAGAATCAGGCCCTTCAATTCCCACAATTCCTAACATATCTCTTGTTACTAAGATATGTATGGAACATAGCTTAGTAACAAGATTGTATGATTTGGCCAGGAACCACTGCTTTGGGTTGTTTTGAACAATGTGAAAATCTTTTGTTGAGAGGAAATTGTTGACCCCTTCCAAGTTATCATCACATTGAGGTGACTGCACTGGGAATGTGGCACAGCTGACTGGGAGTCAGCGGCGCTCACACTTTTTCAGCATGCGAGCTACTCTTAAAGCAACCAAGTCCAAAAGATCTACCTGCCCCCACCGCTGTGCGCTCCCACCGCCGCGTGCTCCCGCCACCGCGCGCTCCTGCCACCGCGCATGCTCCTGCTGCTGTTTTCCGCCTGCACAGCGCTTCTTCCACCTGCGGGGCATTGTAAGAAGGAGAAAACACGAGGCGGGGCATCCAGAGGCCCCGCCTTGTGCTTCCTTCTTCCTGCAATGCCCCGCAGGCGAAAGAAGCACCGCGAGAGCGGAAACCAGCAGCAGGAACACGCATGCGTACAGGGTGTGCGCGCGCATGGCTGGAGCACCCCATCTGGCTGGGAGGCCCGAAGATCACCTGGAAGAGGGCCGAAGATCTACTAGTAGCTCCCGAGCTACCTAATGAGCACCCCTGGTCTATGGCATTGAATGTTTGCCTGTATATGTGCATTGTGATCCGCCCTGAGCCCGCTGCGGGGTGAGAAAGGTGAAAGGTGATAGATGATGTAAATAAATAAATAGTTTCTTCTCTAAAGTTTCCATGTGTTGTTTTGCTGTTATGATTCTAGAGCATTTTAATACTGGTAGCCAGATTTTGTTCATTTTAACGGTTTTCTCCTTTCTGTTGATTATTATTATTATTTATTTATTTATTATTTTGGTTTCTATACTGCTCCTCTCTGTAGGCTCGGGGCGGTTCACAAAATCTAAAAGCATATGTGGCGCAGTTGGCTAAGTGTCAGCTGCATAAGATCTCTCTGACCAGTAGGTCATGAGTTCGAGGCCTGTCTGGGTCGAGGTGGGTGCTCGACCTTTAAGTGTAGCCTGCTGCCGACCTTTGCAGCCCAAAAGACAGTTGCATCTGTCAAGTAGGAAATTAAAGTACCACATTAAGTGGGGAAGCAAATTTTAACTCAATTATGAGGCCATTAAAGAACTCCAGGAACGCTGAGGAATGTGGAAGGAACAACAAGGGACGCTGAAGAACGCTGAGAGGTGAGGAGTGTGTCAGCTCCCCCTGGTGGCCAGAGTTTGCCTCTGTTCGTCTATAGGTTGTGTACGTCAAAACTGCAGGAATTGTCTGCTAAGTATGTGTACTGAGTCCCCTTCAGGGTGAGAAGCGCGGAATATAAAATAAATAAATATACATTAAATAAACAAATATACATTAAAAAGCAATGCATATAAAAAAACCAAGTTTCTACGAGTTTTAAGAGGGGCCGCTAAGATTGAATACTTGCCGGAAAAGTGTAGTCTTACAAGCCCTCCGGAAAAGGGCCAGTTCTCTAATTGATCGAACTTCATCCGGTAAAGCGTTCCATAGAGTCGAAGCCACCACTGAGAAGGCTCTTTGCCTAGTAGCTGATGAGTGGTAAGTTCGGATAGAAGGGACACCAAGGAGGTTTTGGTCCTTCGGCCGTAGTGATCTCTGGGGAATATATGGGGTAAGGCCCTAGACCTTGAAGAGGCCTGAGGCTGTGAGGAATTGTGGGAGTTGGAGTCCAAAACACCCGAAAGGCCCAAGTTTGCCCAGGCCTGCCCTAGACCATACAAGGCCTTGTTTGTACCTTGGGGACTGCCTCTGTGTGTGTGTATCTATATCTCTGGCATGGGAAACTTGGGCCCTCCTTCCAGGTGTTTTGGACTTCAACTCCCACAATTCCTCACAGACTCAGGCCCTTACCTTTTCGCTCAAGCAGCAGCTGAGGGGGAAAGGAAGCAGCATTTTAGGAATGGTGGGAGTTGAAATCCCAAACCCCTGGAAGGAGGGCCCAAGTTGGCCCAGGCCTGACACACACACACACACACACATATATGGCATGCCTTTGGCAGGAACCACTGCTTTGGGTTGCTCTGTGCTATCAATGAACCTGGGGCTAGATAAACAAGTGACAGCCCCCGTGGGAACCCACTGGGTGGCCTGGGGCACTCACCTCCGCCGCATTTCCTCGCCGTCGCCTTCCCCGCCGCTCACCACTCCCGCCGACGCCATGTTTGTTGTGTCTCTAGGCGCAACTCGCGTCCTCCCCTCCCCAAGCCCCGCGAGACCTCCGCCAGCCTCTCGGCACCTCCGCTTGGAAAGCCCCTCAAGAGGAACTCATCTTTCTTATCCTCACACTTCCGGTTCCCAAACGCAGCCGCTACGAAACCCCTTCCAAGTCAGCACCACGTTGAGGGACAGGGCTTGCGGAAAGTTCTATGACTAACTTGTGGGGACCTTCGAAGGGGAGCCGGAGTTGTATGAGAGTCGCTCATGTTTCTTTACCTCTTTGGATCCCAATGGCAAATCTCTCTTGCTCTGTTCAGTAAGTGAGCACCTGGTAGACCAGCAGGGAGCATAGCCATGGCTGCAGCAGGAGGGCTGGCTTTGCTTAGGCGCTGCAGGAAGGTGAGTGAGAGTAAAGGCAGCTTCAGCTGAGCTGTCCTGGCTTCAGATCCTACCTATTCATTACATATATTATTATTATTTATTTATAGGGCCCTTCCACACAGCCATATAAACCAGAATATCAGGGCAGATAATCCACAATATCAGTTTTGAACCGGATTATCTGAGTCCACACTGCTATATAATCCGGTTCAATGTGGATTTTATACAGCTGTGTATAAAATCATAGAATTGGAAGAGGCTACAATAAGTATGTGTTGTTGTTGTATACAAGATTAGTTATTTATCTTTGCCTTCCTCTGAGGCTGAGAAAATGTGACCCTCATACTTCCCTATGTTCCAGCAAGGATTTTGAAACCCAGGTCTGCAAACTTTCCCACACAGCCATATAACCCAGAATACCAAGGCAGATAATCCACAGTCAGTCGAAAGGCCGAACAGGGCAAAGGGTTACAGCCTGTGTTGGATGGGGTTACACTCCCCCTGAAGACGCAAATTCCCAGTCTGGGAGTGACATAAGAACATAAGAAGAGCCATGCTGAATCGGGCCTCAGCCCATCTAGTCCAGCATTCTGTGTCACACAGTGGCCCACCAGTTGTACACAGGGATCTCTAGCAGAAAGGAGGGCAAAACCCTCACCTGCTCCCGACCCCCACAACCAGTACCCAGGGAAATCCTGCCTGCCTCCATCAACACAGAGGTGGCACTTGGATGTCCATTTCAGTAGCTACTGATTCCCTTGGTATCCATGAATCTGTCTAATCCTGCCTTGAAGCTGTCCAGGCTGACAGCTGTCACAACCTCTTCTGGAAGTGAGTTCCATAACCCAATGACCCTCTGGGTGAAGAAATATTTCCCTTTATTAGTCCTAACTTTCCTACCTTGGAGCTTCAGGGAGTGCCCCTAGTCCTAGTGTTGTGTGACAGAGAAAATATTTTTCTTTATTCACCTTTTCTATCCCATGCATGATTTTATACACTTCGATCAAGTCACCTCTTAAACGCCGTCTTTCAAGGCTGAAAAGACCAAGGCGTTGCAACCTGATTTCATAAGGGAGCTGCTCCATCCCTTGGATCATTTTTGTTGCCCTTCTTTGTACCTTTTTCCAGTTCCGTTATATCCTTCTTGAGGTGCGGTGACCAGAATTGTACACAGTACTCCAGATGTGGCCTCACCATAGATTTGTAGAGAGGCAATACAACATTTGCCGACCTATTTTCGATTCCTTCCTGATCATGCCAAGCATAGAATTTGCTTTTTCACTGCTGCTGCGCACTGGGTTGACATCTTCATTGAGCTGTCCACCAAAACCCCAAGATCCCTTTCCTGGTTTGTCTCAGAAAGCTTTGATCCCATCAGTTGATAAGTGTATTTGGGGTTCTTTGCCCCGATGTGCATGACTTTACACTTGTTTAGGTTAAAATGCATTTGCCACTTTGTTGCCCATTCACTCAATTTCGAGAGATCTTTCTGGAACTCTTTACAGTCAGTTTCATTTTTAACTACCCTGAACAGTTTAGTGTCATCTGCAAACTTTGCTACCTCACAATTTACTTCTACATCCAGATCATTTATGAATAAATTAAAAAGTAACTGCCCTAAAACTGAACCTTGGGGTACACCACTTCTCACCTCTTTCCACCCAGAGAAGTGTCCGTTTATTACCACCCTTTGTTTCCTACAGTTTAGCCAGGTTCCAATCCAGGACAAGACCTGTCCTCTGATTCCATGGCTGAAGAGATTATTTAGAGCCTTTGGTGAGGGACTTTGTCAAAAGCCTTTTGAAAGTCAAGGTAAACAATATCGACTGGGTCCCCTTTATCTATGTGTTTATTTACACCCTCAAAGAATTCTATCAAGTTAGTAAGACATGATTTGCCTTTGCAGAAACCATGTTGATTTTCCTTCAGCAATGCCTGTTCTTCTATGTGCTTAGTAATTTTTTCTTTAATAATGGTTTCCATCACTTTGCCTGGAACTGAGGTTAGACTAACTGGCCTATAATTTCCTGGATCACCCCTGGATCCTTTCTTGAAGAACGGAGTTACATTTGCCTCCCTCCAGTCCTCGGGTACAGTGCCTGATCTTAGAGAAAGGTTTTATATTTTGGCTAGAATTTCAGCAATTTCACACTTGAGTTCCTTAAGAACTCTGGGGTGGATGCCATCTGGCCCTGGTGATTTGTTGACATTTAGTTTAGTAAGGCATGTGAGAACATCTTCCTTGTTTATCTCTATCTGGTTTAATTCATTTAATTCCCTCCCTGAAAAACTGACTCAGCTGCAGGCATATGTTGTCTGTCCTCCTGTGTGAAAACGGAGGCGAAGAAGTCATTTAGCCGCTCAGCAATCTCCTTGTCTTCACTTATTGTCCCTTTCTTACCATTTTCGTCAAGTGGCCCAACTGCTTTTCTAATTGGGTTTCTGCTTCTGATGTACTTAAAGAAGTTTTTGCTATTTTTTAAAATATTCTTAGCTATATGTGCCTCAAAATCTCTCTTGGCTTTCCTGACGGTTGCTTTGCATTTAGTTTGCCAGAGCTTGTGTTCCTTTCTGTTCTCCTCAGTAGGAAGAGCCTTCCATTTCTTAAATGAGTTTTTCTTCTTTCCAATCACATCTTTTACTTCATTTGTAAGCCATACCGATGTCCTCTTGGACTTTCCCAGCCTCTTTCTTATTTTAGGAATGCATTTTAGTTCGGCTTGTTTTAAAGTATTTTGAAACAGTTTCCAAGCATTCTGGAGGGATTTGATTTTTTTACTGCTCCTTTTAGTTTGTTCTTTACTATTTTTCTCATTTTGGTGAAATTCCCTTTGTGAAAATTCAAGGTCTCTGTGTTAGTTTTCACTGACAGTTTGCTATCCAAACTTAAGTTGAAGGTTATTGTGTTGTGGTCACTGGTACCTATGGGCTCAGTTACAAGGACATCTTGAACGAGATCTTGTTCATTAGTTAGCACCAAGTCCAGGATCCCCTTTCCCCTGGTTGGTTCCATGACCATCTGCTCAAGGGAATAATCAGCTAGCATGTCGAGGAACCTTGTCTCTTTCATGCGTAGAACAAGAATTTAGCCAATCTATTCGGGGATAGTTGAAGTCCCCCATTATGACTAATTTATTGCTTTTTGAGGCCTGTTTAACTTCATTTTCCAGATAGCAGTCTGCCTCTGGAGTTTGATTGGGAGGGCGATAGCAGATCCCTAATGCTAGATTAGTTTTTTGTCCTGGGACTTTTACCCACAATGTTTCTGTTGGTGAGTTTGAATTTTCTTGAAATTCTAATTCATGAGATTCTAGCTCTTCATTTATGTACAAGGCCACACCGCCACCGTTTTTCCCTCTCCTGTCTTTCCTGTACAGTTTATAACCTGGAATTTTTGTGTCCCAATTGTTTTCCTCTGTCCACCAGGTTTCTGTTATGATCCTGGACTCATCGCTGAGCCTGGAACCCCAGGTCTCGGTGGTGGCCGGGAGAGCTTTTGCACAGTTAAGACTCGTGCGCCAGCTGCGCCCGCACCTTGGGAAGTCTGATCTGGCCCTGTTGGTCCATGCTCTGGTTACATCCCGAATAGATTACTACAATGCACTCTACGTGGGGCTGCCTTTGAAGATTGTTCGGAAACTTCAACTAGTCCAGCGGTCGGCAGCCAGGTTATTAACTGGAGCGACATACAGGGAGCACACCACTCCTCTGTTGTGCCAGCTCCACTGGCTGCCTGTCCAATTCCGAGCACAATTCAAAGTGCTGGTTTTGACCTTTGAAGCCCTTTACCGTTCCGGCCCAGCTTACTTGTCCGAACGTATCTCCCCTTATGTCCCACCTCGAAATTTGCGATCTTCCGGGGAGGCCCTGCTCTCGATCCCACCTCCGTGACAAATACATTTGGTGGGGATGAGAGACAAGGCTTTCTCAGTAGTGGCCCCTCACCTGTGGAACCACTCCCCAGTGAAATCAGATCAACTTCTTCCCTCCTTTCCTTGTGATGAAATGGAGCAGCAGCACCCAGTGACAAATATAACAACAGCACCCAGTTGGAAGCGAGGAAAGAACAAATGCTCAATCCAGAAGATCCTCCTGCTATATGTTGTTGTATGTCTTGTACGTCAAAAACGGCAGGGCTTGTCTGCTGTATGTGTTCTGTGATCCACACTGAGTCCCCTTCGGGGTGAGAAGTGTGGAATATAAATAAAGTGTATTATTGTTATTATTATTATTACAGTGCATTAGAAAAAAGCTAAAGATGTGGCTGTGGGACCGGGCATTTGGTTGATGTGGAGCAGCGGACGGACAATCTGAGTAGAATATGGTTGTGTTGGCGGACTGTAGATTGGCTGACAGCCTACGAATATGGAACGGGGATTATGGGCGATTTGATATGTAGTTGTTTTAATCTGCTTTGTTGTATTTGTTTGATATGTTGTTGTTCTGTTTTTGTATGCGGCATTGAATTGTTGCCTTTTGTGAG
This sequence comes from Anolis apletophallus, assembly GCA_030556195.1. Classification (NCBI taxonomy): domain Eukaryota; kingdom Metazoa; phylum Chordata; class Lepidosauria; order Squamata; family Anolidae; genus Anolis; species Anolis apletophallus. The sequence goes on from JARBWK010000010.1 coordinate 93,084,507, forward strand.
CCACCCTGAGTCCTTCTTCGGGGGTAGAGAAGGGTGGGTTAGAAATGAAATAAATAAATATCTGCTTTGAACTGGATTATCTGAGTCCACATTGCCATACGATCCAGTTCAATGTGGATTTTATACAGCTGTGTGGAAGGGGCCAGAGGGAAGGACTACATAGCTGAGAGGCAAAAGTGCAACCTTTACATGCAAAAGCTCCCTTTTCCCCTTAGAAAGGTCAAACTGCAAGTGACGTGATGTCTGTGACTGAGGGTGCATCTACACTGTAGAATTAATCCACATTGACATCTCTTGGACTGCCATGGCTCAGTGCTGAGGAATCATGAAAGTTGCAGTTTGGTGGGGGCACCAACACCACATGGCAAAAAAGCTAAAGAGCTTCTAAAACTACACCCCCATTATTCCATAAATTTGAGTCAAAGTTGTATCAAACTGCATTAATTCTATGGTGTATATGCACCCTGAGATCTCTGAGACTTCCAGATAGTCATGGGAATGCCAGTCGCAATGAACTTGGCATATTTCTGGGTAATCGCTTTAGATGGACCAAGCACACAGCTAAAAGTAATGCGGAAATGTTTGCCTTTTGGAAGGAGATAGTCATATGTGTTGTGTAGAATTGGCTTCTATCCATGTTTGGATTTAAAGGTGCCACTGGCAGCATATGTTGCACTTGTGTTTCAATCCTTTATAGCACCATTTATATTATTTATCTCCCATATATTTCAAAACTAAGTTTCTAGTCCAGGATATCTTTACCAGGGAGTTAACTGAATTCAGCATGAAAAATACACACACACCCCACATCGCACAAGGAGTAAGCAAAAGAATCCGGTTCTAAGGTAGTACTATGACGGGGTTTTGTTTTTTTTTAAGTCTCTTCATAAGCTATAAAACAGTATGGCAAAGTACTGTCTGACTGCATAAATACATGTGGTGGCAATTCTAAAGGCTGATTATTTTAGTGACTATAATATTTTTTAGGAAAATGTTAGCAATGCTTTATTGTTGGACAGTCTTTCCTAAGGAAGATCCAGATATTATTATTATGTCATCACTGCCAGCATTCCTAATTTATGATGATGTGTTTTGACTATGTTGTGCCCCACCTTGATCTGTGAGGAGAAGTGGGTATTATTATTGTTATTATTCTGCTGCTGCAGCCACAAGTATAGCAATGCAAACTCCCTGAACTTATCACAGGATGAGGGCTAGCAAATTGAAACTTAATCCAGACAAGACAGAGGTCCTCCTGGTCAGTCAAAAGGCTGAACAGGGCATAGGGTTACAGCCTGTGTTGGATGGGGTTACACTCCCCCTGAAGACTCAGGTTCGCAGCTTGAGAGTGATCCTGGACTCATAGCTGAGCCTGGAACCCCAGGTCTCGGCGGTGGCCAAGGGAGCTTTTGCACAGTTAAGACTTGTGCGCCAGCTGCGCCCGTACCTTGGGAAGTCTGATCTGGCTACGGTCGTCCACGCTCTGGTCACATCCCGAATAGATTACTGCAATGCACTCTACGTGGGGCTGCCTTTGAAGACAGTTCGGAAATTACAATTCGTCCAACGGGCGGCAGCCAGATTCCTAACAGGAGCTACATACAAGGAGCATACCACCCCCCTGTTGTGTCAGCTCCACTGGCTGCCTGTCCATTTCCGAGCTCAGTTCAAAGTGCTGGCTTTGACCTTTAAAGCTCTATATGGTTCTGGCCCAGCTTACTTGTCCGAACGTATCAGTCTCTACGTCCCACCTCATAATTTAAGCTCATCCGGGAAGGCCCTGCTCTCGCTCCCGCCAACTTCTCAAACGCAGTTGGTGGAGACGAGAGAGAGGGCCTTCTCGGCGTTGGCTCCCTGTCTGTGGAACGCTTCCAAGCGACATACGATCAACACCATCCCTCCTGGCATTCAGGAAAAAAAGTGAAATCTTGGCTGTGGAACCAGGCGTTTGCACATTAGCACAATACAGCACTTTGTACTGGATTTGTAACAGCAAGTTGATGGATATGGCTCAATGCTCCTGTTATGGACGAACTACTGTTTTTAACTTAAGAGAATGTGTATGATGTGTTAATGTTAATTGTATTTTAATGTGTTTTAATGCTGTATATTTTTTGGTTTTATATTGTATTTATTATGTTGGCATCGAATTGTGCCTTTTGTTAGGCCGCGCTGAGTCCCCCCTCGGGGGTAGAGAAGAGCGGGGTAGAAATGTTGGAAATAAATAAATAAATAAAATCACCCAAGTCTGCCATGTCCCTTGTAGTACAGCAGAGACTATAGTGAAGTCTTATGTCTATACAGACAAGAGACTTGTGTGGCTGTCCAGAGGTTGTTAAACTGCAAATCTTGGTCTCATAATTCCTTATTATTACCTTTTTTGGCAAGAGTTCCTGAGAGTAGCAACCTCTGGAGTGCTGAACAATTCCCACCTTTCTTCTAGAAACTCCAGAAGTTTCTTTTTTTTAGTATTGTTCATCTTTCTTTCATGATACGTTTTTTGTCTGCAGCTGAGATTGAATGCGTTTCCCTGTGTGGACTCTTGGACGACTCAGCCCTGCGTATTTAAATCTTCAAAACCAGAAGTTTTACCGAACCTACCCAAAGATGGGGCGGCTCATGTTTCACTTCTTACATTTACAGAAGAGGAGATAATGATCAAAGAAATGGGTAACTTATTTGATTTACCGGTAGTTAAACTTGTTTTGAACTTTGATGTAACTCAGACCATACATTCTTTGTCCAATCATGCATTCAAGCCTTATGAAGGGCCATTTTTCATTGCAGAATTGTTGGAGTTCCTCAGCCGAAGTTAGTAGAGCTAGTGGTGAGAGATTATGAAAGTTGTAGACCAGTCCAACCTCATTTTTGTCATATAAATATACTTATTCATCACCTTGGAAAAGGCCAAGGGCAAGCTACTGCTTTCAGTTGCTTCCTTTCACTGACTCTAGAGCAGGCCTGCACAACCTATGGGCACTAAGATCTGCCAGGGAGGCCCTCCTCTCGCTACCATCACTGTTACAAGCACGATTGGTGGGGATGAGGGAGAGGGGCTTCTCAGTGATGCCCCCCCCCCCCATAACCCTTGAATGCCCTCCCCGGAGAGATAAGACCATTCCCGGCACTGTCCTTCTGCAAGGACCTGAAAACTTAATGGTTCTAGTAGCCTTTTGGGAAGGATTTATCCCATGCCCTTCCTTGGCCATCAGCTAGGACTCTGGCCTGCACTTTATCAATAACCCGGCCCTATGCTACTTCATTGCAATAGTAAAAAGAAAGGTGGTTCCTCTGAAGCCGAAAATATAAGTAAACAAAGAGTCAGATGGTTTTACCAATTCGTTATATTGTCAAGATTATCAATGTTTTCAATCATGTATAAATCAAATATAAGACTATGCAACGAATATTTGTAATCCAGTATCGTCAAGTGGAATCCTAAATCCAAAACGAAAGGTCCCAGAGTTGAAGTTTAAAGATATATCCAATCAGAAGTAATTCAGTTTGTAATCCACAAATAAAAATATGTTGCTTTCAAACTCTGTAGCGGTCGACGGACAAAAGTTGTCTATGCATTAATCTGTTTCGCCCCCCTGGGCTTCCTCGGGACCGCGGACGTATCATTTCGAAGTAATGGTTCAGTTGCACAGGGTCCGGGATTTCTCTGTAAATATCACATAATACCTATTTTATACATCAACAATAAGTATACAGAAATCAGACTCTTATTCAAGGGAACCACCAAAGAATATGACCGAGTAAAATAAAATACATACCAATCATAGTATATAAGAATAGTGTAGTGTGGACGCAGCCACTGATTAAAGTTAAATCCCCGAACAAACTAAAAGCGCAGCAAACTGGTTTAAGTAGCCAATTCAGTATAACACATGTGAATAATTACAGAAGGAGCTCAGTTTTTAAATTAATTATCCATTGTTTTTCAAGTTGCAACAGGCGTTTCTTAACTTCCATATGTGGTAAAGGTTCAATTCTCTCAAGTACTGTGACTTTAAAGTCTTCAAAGGAGTGATGGTTCTTAAGGTGCAAGTATAAGATTGAACTGTCATTTTTGGTTTTAAAACCTTCGTTATTCGGATTAAAATAAAAATAAATCCTTTTTGAAGCGATTTCGAAGCAATTTGGGAATCCGGAAGTATCCTTGCCATTTCAAAGCCACTGTCGCCATCTTTTTTCCGATCCTGGAAGTGAATCGGAAATGAATCAGCGTTTGGAGGCAAGCAGCTGCTTGCATGCTGGGATTCTTGCCTCCAGCCAATGAGGGGAAAACACCTCGGGAGGGGCGGGTTTTGGCATGTGCCTCGTATGCTCATTGCGAATCGGGGATGCGAAGGCAGAGGGACTAGGGCAGGCTTCTTGGGTGGAAAAGGTGCCACACCACCACTTTGCAAGGGAACAACATACCCAGGGAACCCAGTAAATCCCCCCCCCCCCATGTATTCCTGAATGGGCTGGGATTTGGAGGAGAAAAGGAAAGGGGAAAAGAAGAGAGATAAGGAAAGAGGAGAAGGGAAGGGAGAAAAACAGCAGGAAAATGTCAGTTTAAACAAGTGTGGATGGATTCCTTTCCTTTCTCTCCCGCGTCAGTTTAAACCAGTGTGGATGGGATGGATCCACGCCAGTTTAAACCAGTGTGGATGGGATGGATCTGTGTCAGTTTAAACCAGTGTGGATGGATTTTCTTCCCCTAGCTTCCCCCGCTCCCTTTCTGGAGTAAAACAACTACTTTCAAAGTAAAGACTACCCAATGAAACAGGAAATAACACTTTGAAACCACTAACAAAGGATTCAGAAGTCTCGGAAATTTTCAAAAGTTTTGAACTTTTTTTTCTATGAAAATCGGAATTGACTTTAGATCCAAACCACCAGCGCCCCCTACATCCGAAATGAGTTTTGAACCTTTTGGGAGGGGGGGTATCAAACAAGCGTACTGACTAGGTACACTTTGAAATTCCTGGCCATTGGTAGTTGAATTCCTGTTAGATGGAGAAAACTGAAACTGGTTTTTAAATGTATGTGATTGCTTTTTGAAGGATTCATGTTCATGTTTTTATAATGTTTATTTTTGTATGGTTTTTGTGTCATTCGGCAATTGAATATTTTGGAAACCGCCCTGAATCCTCTTGGAGAAATAGAGTGATAATAATAATAATAATAATATAAAAACTTCATTTATATTCCGCTCTATCTCTCCAAAGAGACTCAGGGTGGGTTCCAAACATAAAAGGCAAACATTCAATGCCTGAATACAATAGCAATACATCCGTACTAACAAAATTTAAACAACCCAACATATAAACACGAAATATAACTTAACAAACTAAAATTAAATAAAAAGCACAGCCTGTTATAACAGACATAAGACAAAACATCAAATTGAAACAATATTTCTGGTATACAAATAAAGTTTTTGTTATTATTATAGCACCGGGAATGTGGCGCAGTTGGCTAAGTGTCAGCTGCAGAAGATCTCTCTGACCTGTAGGTCATGAGTTCAAGGCCTGCCCAGGTCGAGGTGGGTGCTTGACCTTTAAGTGTAGCCTGCTGTCGACCTTTGCAGCCCGAAAGACAGTATCTGTCAAGTAGGAGATAAAGGTACCACGTTAAGTGGGGAGGCAAATTTTGACTGAATTATGAGGCCATTAAAGAACTCCAGGAAGGAACAACAAGGGACGCTGGGAACGCTGAGAGATGAGGAGTGCTTCAGCTTCCCCTGGTGGCCAGAGTTTGCCTCTGTTCATCTATATGTTGTGTATGTGGAAACGGCAGGGATTGTCTGCTATGTACTGTATGTGTACCTGTAATCCGCTCTGAGTCCCCTTCAGGGTGAAAAGAGCGGAATATAAATAAAGTAAATAAATAAACATATGGCCCTCCATCTGTTTTGGACTTCAGCTCTCGGGATTCCTGACCATTGGACAAATTGGCCAGGGCTTCTGGGAGTTGGAGTCCCAAATACCTACAGGACCAAAGGTTGGCTAGCAATGTTGTGCCCCAACAAGATCTGGAGTACCACATGTTTCCCATTCTTGCCTTGTGACAATATATTGTACATCACAATTCATTCCTTTAATCTTATACATTCTATTTTTCCATAGCTGTTATCTCATTTTTGCCTGGTGGGTTACTTTATTGTTAAATGTCACTTTAAACGTTGATATTTTCTTTGCCACAGGAAGGGAGGAGATCGAGAGTGTCTTGCTCCTATTCTGACTAGTACAGAACATTTCTGTGTCACATTTTAATAAAATAATAAAGTCCAACTACATTTTTAAATGTTACATTTTTTAAATGAGCATTAATTCAATTTCTGGTCCTTTTGCATTTAGTAAGGATGTTGAACTAAAAGGCAGCCCATGAATAACTATATACAGATAATTAATAATTTCTTGGTATCCATCCAGGATCCAAAACCAGTGGATGCTCAAGTCCTATTATGTGCAATAGCATAGCAAAATGATGCGTGTGATGTAAAGCAGTAAAATCAAGGTGTGAATTTAATCTTTTAAAAAAAAATCAAGCAGTGGATGGCTGAATCCGTGGATACAAAATCAGATGATATAGAGAACCAACTGTAACAGGATCCATTTTCTTCATTTCAGTGAAAAGGTTTGCACAAGAGCGAGTTGCACCCTTAGTACAAAAAATGGACGAGGAGGAAAAATTGGACGAATCTTTATTAAGAGATCTGTTTGAACAAGGGGTATGTACAATTTTTGATTACAACAATAATAGGATATATAGTATTTTCTCTTACTACATTGAAAACAGTACACAGAAGAGCTTTCTAAAAATTTCATGTTGGTGACAGACTTTTCGGACATTGATCTTTTCACAACACAGTAATGCAGCTTTTCTAGTAAACCAGGGGTTAAACCAACCACTTACAGGATATATGGACACATACATAAACTATAATAATGAAATGTATAAAGACGCAGCATATCTCATGAAAACCTTTCATTTGTATATTTTACAGATTTGATGTATTGCTTATTTCACATAGAAATGTGTAAACAAAGAGCTTGGCTATAGCAGTACAAAAGGTGAACAAGCACAAACACAATCGAACTGTATCAAAATCTATAATCATAAATCAGCTATATTCAAGAGTACATAGGTGTGCCACTGGGGTGACGAATATCAGGAGTATATTCCCAAGAACCAAGGCATATAAAGGGACATACGTTGGCGTAGTAAAGAGTCCGAAAGACCAAAGTCTATTTTCTCACCAAAGTTCCGGTAAATTATAAATCAGTAAATAATGTCCAAAATGGAACGGTCCAAGTCTATTGGTTCCAATAGAGTCACACCAAAATGGCAAATAAATTTGTAAATCCAAAATGGGGATAAGGTACAGTCGAAGAGGATCGGGGAAAATAGGTTCTTCAATGGGAAAGATTCCAGGACGCGGAGATCGCAAGTTGGCGTCTCCTAAAGCGGGATGAGGTTGCATGAACCGCCAACGGGTAGCATTTGCTTGGATTTCGGCCACACAAACCGTTTCGCAGTATTGCTTTTTCAAGGCGTATTATAAGGAATATCAGCGTCCCATATTTACAAATGTAGTTTTCAACCGATTGTAACCCTGCTTCCAGCAAAGTAGGGTGACCCGTAGGAAGCAGGGTTACGATCGGTTGAAAACTACATTTGACTCTATTGGAACCAATGGACTTGGAGCGTTCCATTTTGGACATTATTTACTGATTTCTTTATCATTTACCCGGACTTTGGTGAGAAAATAGACTTTGGTCTTTCGGACTCTTTACTACGCCAACGTATGTCCCTTTATATGCCTTGGTTCTTGGGAATATACTCCTGATATTCGTCACCCCAGTGGCACACCTATGTACTCTTGAATATAGCTGATTTATGATTATAGATTTTGATACAGTTCGATTGTGTTTGTGGTTGTTCACCTTATTTCACATAGACTCAGAGGTTTCTCATTACCTTTGCGTGCAGCTGACACACTAACGCCCAAGGTTACCCAGTGCCTTTGCATAACTAAGTAGTAGGCTTGTTAGATCAAGGGAAAAATGGTTCAAAACCCGTTTTGGATGTAGGAGACGCTGGTGATTCGTTTCTGAAGTGATTTCCTTTTTTTTTTAAAGGTCGGAATTTTCCGAAATTTCCGAATCGCTTCGTTAATGGCGGGCGCGATTGCGCAATGCATGAAAAACTGTAAACGGGACAGGCAAAACTTGGGGGATTCCCTTTCCCTCGTTTTTAGACCGCTACTGACAAAACTTGCCACAGTGTTAGAAATTATTAGCAGATTATAGAAGATTCCTGGTTTCCGAAGTCCAAAGGGACTTTCTGGGATCCCAAAATCCAAAGTATAACCCAAAGGGGATTGAGCTCTGTTGAAAGTTAAAGTCACTGCTTCAAAAAGGAAAATTGGCAGAAGCCGGCAAGAGAAGAACACCTCTCCCAGCTGCCCTGCCCTTTTTCCCTCCCCACACACAGGGAAGCCTCGCAGGCAAGAGGCCTGCTTCCAGTTTCCCCAATTTCTTCCCAACCTCGTTGTTCCCCTGCAAAGCGTTGGTGTGGCACCTTTCCCACCCAAGCTGCCTAGTGCCTTTCCATTTGCGTCCCCGGCTCACAATGAGCTCACGAGGCACGCACGGCCCTTTTTAAAGGGCAATGGCTGCCGTGCTGAAACCCCACCCCTCCTGAGGTGGTTTCCCCTCATTGGCTGGAGGCAAGCATCCCAGCATGCAAGCTACTGCTTGCCTCCAAACACTGGGTCTTTTCCGATTCACTTCCTGAGTCGGAACAAAGGTGGTGACAGTGGTTTCGAAATGGCAAGGATAGTTCCGGGTTCCCAAATCACTTCAAAATCACTTCAAAAAGGAATTTGATCTGAATTTAATCTAAATTACAAAGATTCCAACTGGACCTAACCATGCCTACTAAGTAGGGATTGAGGCCCTAGTATCCTTGAGTTTTATGGTATACCTAGGAGCTGCGGTGCACAATGGGTTAACCCTTGTGCTGGCTTAAATGGGGTGAGCTCCTACCTGTCAGCTCCATTTTCCCATGCGGGAACATGGGAGAAGTCTTCCACAGGATGGTAAAACATCCAGTCATCCCCTGGGCAATGTCCTTGCAGACTGCCAATTCTCTCACACCAGAAGTGACTTGCAGTTTCTCAAGTCACTTCTGATACCAAAAAGGGTAAATCTACACTATAGAATTAATGCAGTTTGAGATCACTTTAACTGCTAGGACTCAATGCTATTGAATCATGGGAGTTATAGTTGTACAGGACCCCTTTACCTTCTTTGCTAAAGAGTCCTGGTGCTTCACCAAACTACAGACTCCAGAATTCCATAACATTGAGCGATGGCAGCTAAACTGGTGTTAAACTGCATTCAATCTCCTGTGTAGATATACCCTAAGTCCAACACTCCGAACCACTACATCATATGAGCACTGGATGTATTGTAGAGCACATTTATGGTAAAATAGGCGTGGAAGACAAATTACCAATTTTGTCTTTGCTTTTCTTTGCCTACCTTGTATGTAGCAGATAAAGCTCCAGGTATTTGCTGACTTCAGGTATTTTGATTACCTTTTAGTTAAATAAGATGTTATAGACCACATGAAAATGCTAGTAACTTGTCACTCTCACTCCAAAACAGCAGCACAAACAAGTGTGTAGATCAGGGGTGCTCATTAGGTAGATCGCGATCTACTGGTCGATCCTGAGGCCATTTGAGGTCAATCTTCTGCTCCCGCTGCCGTGCACGCGCTCCCACCTTCCTCCGCCCGAGTGGCTTTGGAGAGCGTGTCGAGCGTTGGCGCATGTGCGCTGGGTGGAAACGGAGGCGAGAGACCTTCAACTTGACCCAGGGAGAGAGGCGGACAGAGGCAGAGCCCTTGAGGTGTGAGCTGGGAAGGGCAGGGCGGCGACGGAGGAGGAGGAGGCCGAAGGAGCCCGAGGGGGAAGAAGCAGGAGTTTGGGAGTCAGCCTCGACGGGGGGAAAAAGCCAGTCCTGACCCGGCCTCTGAGGGCCCGGCCTCCTGTGGAGTGTTCTGATTGACAGCCGGCCAAGAAGGAAGAAGCCACGCGGGCGGAGGAAGGCGGCGGCGGGAGAGCGCGCGGGGCTTCCAGAGGCCCTGCCTCTCTCACTGCGGCTTCCGGACGAGAGGCAGAGCCTCTCAGAGGCCGGGCCGGGCCTGGCTCTTTTCCCCCGTCGAGGCTGACTCCCAAACTCCTGCTTCTTCCCCCTCAGGCCGTTTCAGCCTCCTCCGTCGCCGCCCTGCCCTTCCCAGCCCACACCTCAAGGGCTCCGCGCTCTGCCTCCGTCTGCCTCTCTCTCTTGGCCAAGCTGAAGGTCTCTTGCCTCCGCTTCCACCCAGCACGCATGCACCAACGCTCAAAACGCTCTCTAAAGCTGTGCGGGCGGAGGAACTCTAATTTGGAAGATCATTGGAAATTCCCTTTGCAGTCCATAATGCTCGCTTCTAATTGAGTTCTTGAGATTAGTTATTTCAGAACGTGTAGATTTTTCCTTCCTTATAATAGTTTATTGTCTCTTTTCTTAAGCTGATGAGCATTGACCTTGATCCCAAATATGGAGGAACTGGGGCTTCTTTCTTTTCTACCATTCTGGCGGTTGAAGAGCTGGCCAAGGTTGATCCATCTGTATCACTTGTGTGTGAACTCCAGAATACATTCATGAACAAACTATTGACGGTGTATGGCACAGAAGAGCAAAAGATGACTTATTTGCCCAAAATGTCAAGAAATCTGGTAAGTGAAGTATTCAGACGACCGTATTTATTTATTTGATTTATTTATATCCTTGCTTCCTCCCAGGGAGGCTCCCAACGTAATTTTAAAAGCTTGACAAATACATATTGAAATACAAATCAAACCATTTATACTGTTAAAATGTCAACTAAAACAATCCCAGAGCAGTAATAATAAATGTGTGGTATAATGTTAAAATGCAGCACATCCATTTAAAAATCTAGAAGTAGAATAGGTATTTTAGCTGTTGAAGAGCTATATGAATGGGAAGATTTGCCTCCTAGTAAAAGGATAATAGAGAGAAGGCTAGACTTGTGACCTTTGGCGGAGATTTTCATATTCTAAAAGTAGCAACTTTCACCAGTATATCTTATAATTTGTACTATTGTCAGCTTGTTAAATAATTAACTATGTGACCGTGAAATACATTCCACTGAGCAAAACAAACTTGAACTATTTTGGGTTACTGTGAGTTTTCCGGGCTGCCTGCCCATGTTCCAGAAGCATTATCTCCTGACATTTCACCCACACATTTCTATGGCAGGCATCCTCAGAGGATGTAAAGTCTGTTGGAAACTAGGAAAATTGTGTTTATATATCTGTGGAATGTCCAGCGTGGGAGAAAGAACTCTTGTCTGTTTGAGAGAAGTCTGAATGTTACAATTGGCCATCTTGATTAGCATTTAATGGCCTTGCAGCTTCAAAGCCTGGCTAATTGGGAGATTCCTTTGTCTGGAATTCCCATGTTTTTAGTGTTGTTCTTTCTTTACTGACCTGATTTTAGAGTTTTAAATACTGGTCACCAGATTTTGTTCATTTTCATGGTTTCCTCCTTTCTGCTGAAATAATCCACATGCTTGTGAATTTCAATGAATTCTCTGTGTAGTGTGACATGGTGGTTGTTGGAGTGGTCGAGCATTTCTGTGTTCTCAACTAACATAGGAGATTCTCTAGGACAGGGCTGCCCAGGAAGTCGATCGCGATCGACTGGTCGATCCCGAGACCTTAGGAGGTCGATCCCAGCTGGATGGGGCGCTTCTGAGGGGGCGGAGCCATGCCACGCCAAGCCCTGCCCCCTCCCCCGCCACAGCGCTACCACAGCTTCTTCAGCCTTGAGGAGGGTATGCCACTACTGGCTTGGCATACCCTCCTCTACCCAGGAGAAGCTGTGGTAGCGCTATAGCCGTGCCAGGCCCCGCCCCCTCCCCCGGCTACAGCACTACCACAGCTTCTTCAACCTTGAGGAGGGTATGCCAAGCCAGTAGTGGCTAGCTATGCCACAACTAGCTTGGCATACCCTCCTCTACCCTGGAGAAGCTGTGGTAGTGCTGTAGCCAGAGCGGGGAGGGGGCGGGGCCAGGCCCCACCAGGCCCCGCCCCCGGCTCTGCCCTGCTTCTCTCGGTAGATCTTTCTGACTTGGTTTTATTATAAGTAGTTCGCATGCTGAAAAAGTGTGGGCACCCCTGCTCTAGGAGATTCTGGTACAGTTGCCATTTGTCTTCACCTGTTGTTTCTCTTCTCACCTTAACGTCAATTATTTCTTGACCCTCAATGACACAATTTTTTTGGAAATGCCTGATGATTTGACTTTCTCTTTTGTGATAGGTGGGCAGTGTCTGTATTACAGAGCCTGGATCTGGCAGCGATGCATTTTCCTTGAAGACTCGTGCTGAAAAGAAGGGGGACTACTATATCATCAACGGGTCAAAAATGTGGATTAGCATGGCTGAAGAAGCAGGAGTCTTTTTTGTGATGGCGAATGCAGATCTTTCTGCAGTAAGTACCTAACGGAGTTGTTACTGGGGTTTCTGAAAAATGTGGCCGTATCAAGGTTAATGATATAAATGGGACCTTGCATCTTGCTTATATTGGCTGTAGCTCTTTCCTTCTCTCTGCCTCTCTTCTCTTAAGGAGTCTCTAACTCTTAATTGGAAGCCTGCATGTGGAAGCTGGCTAGCAGCATTAACAGCAGCAACAAAAGAGCAGGACAGAGAACTATGATCTCTACCCCTCTGCTGTGGCTGGTGTTTTGATTCTGTTCATATTTGTAGAAACCTGCCTGGATGGTTGTGTTTTGGAACTGCATCATGAACACTTTTTGAGCCTGTTCCATGCTAAGCTCATCCATTAACCCAGAAGACATGTGTCAAACTCAAGGCCTGTCATCAAGATTCAGCCCACCATATCATATCAAGTGGCCTTTCAGATCCTGGGCCATATCAAGTGGCCTTTCAGATCCTGGGCTACAACTCCTGTATCCCTTATCAGTTGACATCATGACTAAAACTGATGTTGTGATACAATAACATTGGGAAAGGCTGCAGTTTTTTCTGTTTTCTCAGCATAGTGAGGTTTGGTTTTATTTACAAGGCTTGTGAGTGTGATATCTGATGTTTAAATGTCCTTTAACCTTTTCCCAATTCCAGAGCCCCAAGTGCTGTTGGGTTGCAATTCCCATTATCCCCAGCCCAGATAGCAAATAATCAAAAGTGATGGGAGTTATAATCACAGTTGAAGGGAGATGTTGACAAGCTGGAATATGTCCAGAGAAGGGTGACTAAAATAATTAAAGGTCTAGAGCAGTGTTTCCCAACTGCTGTGACGTGGCACAGTAGTGTGCCGTGACGGACCTCCTGCTGTGCCGTGAGAAAAGCTCTCTGCCCCCTTCCTTCCCCCCTCCTCCTGCTGAACTGCTGCTTGGGGGAGGAGGAGGAAGGGCCGGGCAGCAGCGAAGAAAAAAAAGAAGGGGCTGGGGCGCCGCTTCCTTTGGCTGTTTCCCCATCCAGCCTCCAATCCGCCATGACTCCCGCCCTCGCTCGCTGAAGCCGCACAGAGGAGGAAGCTGGGGGGAGGGGGCAGGGCATGGCGTGGCCTGGCTCTGCCCCCTCACCCCGGCTTCCGCTCTCCCACAGCTTCTCCAGCCTTGAGAGGGCAATGCCAAGCCAGCATTGTGCTGGCTCTGCCACCGCGGGCTTGGCATTGCCCTCTCAAGGCTGACGCAGCGGTGGGAGAGCGGAAGCCAGGGGGAGGGACATGGCGCAGCCTGGCTCCTCCCCCTCCCTGCCTTTGGCACTCCCAGCAGCTGCTCCCAGCAGGCCACCATCCCCCAGCCGTTCTTTACTGTGTTAGAGTGTCATTTTGGTTGGTGGTGTGCCTCTGGATTTTTTAAATATTAAAAGTGTGCCGCAGCTCAAAAAAAGTTGGGAAACACTGGTCTGGAGAACAAGAGTCTAGAGAACAAGCCCTATGAGGAGCGGCTTAAAGAGCTGTGCATTTTTAGCAGAAGACTGAGAGACAACATAATGAGAGCCATGTATAAATATGTGAGAGGAAGTCATAGGGAGGAGGGAGCAGGTTTGTCTTCTGCTTCCCTGGAGACTAGGACACGGAACAATGGCTTCAAACTACAGGAAAGGAGATTCCACCTGAACATTAGGAAGAACTTCCTAACTGTGAGAGCTGTTCAGCAGTGGAACTCTCTGCCCTAGCATGTGGTGGAGGCTTCTTCTTTGGAGGCTTTTAAACAGAGGCTGGATGGCCATCTGTCGGGAGTGCTTTGAATGCAATTTTTCTGCTTCTTGACAGGGGGTTGGACTGGATGGCCCATGAGGTCTCTTCCAACTGTATGGTTCTATGTGCTGCTATTATTTTCCTTTCCCAGGGATACAAAGGAATTACATGCTTCATAGTAGATCGTAACACAGAAGGCTTGCATGTGGAAAAGAAAGAGAATAAACTGGGGATCAGAGCAAGTTCTACGTGTCCTGTCACATTTGACAATGTAAAGGTAGAGTACCCTTATTTTAAAGTTTTGCAGAATTTGATTTGTCATGAATCAGTTTGCTATCGTCTTCTTCCAAGACTGAGAGAATGCGGCTTGCCCAAAGTCGCTCAGTTTCCATGTCTAACCAAAGATTAGAACTCTGGTTTCCATAATCATGGCCCAACACTCAAAACACTACCCCACTTTCAAAATATTCTTGCCAACCAAAAGCCATACAACATTTGTTTTTCTTCTTAAATGCAGTACAGTGACTTAAAACAACATCTGGTTTTGCACTGGGAATGTGGCGCAGCTGGATAAGTGTCAGCTGCATAAGATCTCTCTGACCAATAGGTCATGAGTTTGAGGCCTGCCCAGGTTGAGGTGGGTGCTTGACTGTTAAGTGTAGCTTGCTGTCGACCTTTGCAGCCCGAAAAACAGTTGCAGCTGTCAAGTAGGCGATAAAAGTACCACATTAAGTGGGGAGGCAAATTTTGACTGAATTAAGAGGCCATTAAAGAACTCCAGGAACGCTGAGGAATGCGAAAGGAACAACAAGGGACTCTGTGAACGCTGAGAGATGAGAAGTGCGTCAGCTCCCCCGGTGGCCAGAGTTTGCTTCTGTTCGTCTATATGTTCTGTATGTGGAAACGGCAGGGATTGTCTGCTAAGTATGTGTACCTGAAATCCGTTCTGAATCCCCTTTGGGGTGAGAAGAGCGGAATATAAATAAAGTGTATTATTATTATTTTGAAGAGAAGTGGAAGACTAATTATTACAGCCTAATTTTCATTTGATCCACAGGTTCCTGAGAGTAATATAGTGGGACAGTTTGGAAAGGGCTATAAATATACAATTGAAATGCTCAATACAGGAAGAATTGGGATATCTGCCCAGGTAAGTACCTGTTTTCTATGCTTGAGCCTGGTGGTGTGTTTGCCTAGTCTGTGTATTTTTTTATAGTATGCTATATACATCTTAAAACAGGATATTGTACTGGATGGCATATGTTTTGTATCAGGAACTAGAGCTGATGAGGTTTGTCCAATGCAATTTTCTGAATCAGCATCCCAAATAACCAAACCAAATCTAAAGTTGACCAAAAACTTATCTGCTTTGAACTGGATTATTTGAGTCTCCACTGTCATATACCGTATTTTTCGCACCATAAGGCGCACCTGCTGATAAGACGCACCTTGATTTTTGAGGAGGAAAATTGGAAAAAAAATTGGGGGCTGGCTACACTAATATGGAGGGAGACACTAACATGGAGGCGGGGAGCGCTGGAGCAGAGGGGCGGCGATGTACTTTACGCTATATTCCCCCGCCCGGCTCCTCCGGCGGCTCCTGCGCATGCCCATACTCTCGCCGCCGTGTCGCTGCAGCCAGCGGGGCGCGAGGAACGGGGGCGGAAGAGGGACTCGTGGGGCGGGCTCGCCACTCACGGACCCGAGGAGGGGGGAGGCCACGAGGGGCGGCCCCACGGCGACGTGGCGGCAGCCGTAGCAGCAGCAGCAGCGGAAGGGCCTGAAGCCAGAGGCGCATCTTCGTGACGTCACGAAGATGCGCCTCTGCCGGAAAGGAAGGGGAGGCGGCCGTGCTGTAAGGAGGCCCGAAAGAGAGGCCGCAGGGAGGGAGGGAAGGAGGAAGAGTTCCTCCCTCCCTCCGGCCTCTTTTCCGGGCGTTCTTACAGCGCGCGCCTCCCGCCTTTCCTCGGCAAAGCGCGGCAGTGGCGTCACTTCGTCGCGCCTCTGCCGAGGAGGAAGGCCTCGGCGCCACGCGCCACAGCAGCGTTCTTACAGCGCGACCGGCCGAGGCCCTTCCTTGGCAGAGGTGCGACAGTGAAGTCACTTCATCGCGCCTCTGCCGAGGAGGAAGGGGGAGGCGGCGCGCGGCTGTAAGGAGGCCGAAAGAGAGGCCGCAGGGAGGGAGGGAAGGAGGAAGAGTTCCTCCCTCCGGCCTCTTTCCGGGCGTTTTACAGCGCGGCGGCGAGGCCTCCTCCTCGGCAGAGGCGCGACAAGTGATCGCCACTTGTCGCCTCTGCCGAGGAGGAAGGGGAGGCGGCCACGTGCTGTAAGAACGCCCGGAAAGAGGCCGGAGGGAGGGAGGGAACTCTTCCTCCTTCCCTCCCTCCCTGCGGCCTCTCTTTCGGGCCTCCTTACAGCGCGGCCGCCTCCCCTTCCTCCTCAGAGGCGCATCTTCGTGACGTCACGAAGATGCGCCTCTGGCTTCAGGCCCTTCCGCTGCTGCTGCTGCGGCTGCTGCTACGGCTGTCGCTGCGTCGCCGTGGGGGCCGCCCTCGTGGCCTCCCCCCTCCTCCTCGGGTCCGTGAGCGGCGAGCCCGTCCCACGAGTCCCCTCTTCCGCCCCGTTCCTCCGCGCCGCCCGGCTGGCTGCAGCGACACGGCGGCGAGAGTATGGGTATGCGCAGGAGCCGGAGGGGCGCGAATATAAGCGTAGTACATCGCCGCCGCCCCTCTGCTCAGCGCCTCCCCCCTCCATGTTAGTGTATTCGCTCCATAAGACGCAGCTGATTTTTCTTCCTACTTTGGGAGGATAAAAACTGCGTCTTATGGTGCTTGAAAAATACGGTAATCAATTCAAAGCTGAAAATCTGGATTTTATATGGCAGTGTAAAAGGATCTTAGAATTCTCAGGCAAAATATATGTGTTGTTTCCCTGGAAACTGGAAGCCATTATGTATTATTTATTTACTTCATTTCTGTTTCGCCCTTCTCACCCCGCAGGGGACTCAGGGCGGATTACAATGTAGACATTACATTTAGACACACAAACACACAAGACAGACAGAGGCAATTTAACATCTGGCCACCAGGGGGAGCTGACGCACTCCATTCCTCAGCGTGTTTTCTGGAGATCCTTTTTATGGCCTCATGTCTCCAAAGTTTCCTTGCAATTGCTAACAGTTACTTTTTGTGTGAATGCTGAATACACAACTTTAATGGTGGAAGTGGATGGAAATTCTATGAGCAAAGACCCATATACAATTTCTGTGAGCATGAGCTCATTAAACACACACATATACTGTTATTACTGCAGTTGAAATGTTAATTGACACATTATGAAAACTATCAAACTCTTAAATATGGTTTCCGAGAGCTAAATATTAACAAGATGGAGCCTTATTGAGGCATTATACACCGGAATGGTTTCTTTGTAACTGAATTCACATTATGCTATGCAATGGGAACCTAAAAATTGTGTGCATGTGTCAACTATGTTAACCTCATGAATTTCAATTGATTTTCTTAGGAAGGGAATACTCAGAGGTGGTTTTGCCTGTTCCTTCCTCTGAAATAAAGCCTGTAGCACCTAACATTCGTTAATAGCCCCCCCTTATTATTATTAATAATAATATTATCCAGGTACTCACCAGGGCTGACCCTGCTCAACTTCCAAGATCTGGTACCTTTAGGACAGGGGTGCCCACACTTTTTCAGCATGCAAGCTACTTATATTAAAACCAAGTCAGAAAAATCTACCTACCTCCTCAAGGCAGGGGAGGGGATGGGAGGGGTGGGGCTTGGCCAGAGGGGGTGGAGCCAGGCCACACCAAGCCCCACCCCCTTCCCTCTGGCTTTGGAGCTCCCAGCAGCTTTTCCAGGCTTGAGGATGGCAATGCCAAGCCAGTGGTGGCATAGCTAGCACAAGGCTGGCTTGGCACTGCCATCCTCAAGCCTGGAGAAGCTGCTGGCAAAGCAAAAGCCACAGGGGGCGGAGCCAGGCTGCGCCAAGCCCCTCCCCTCTGGCTTTGGAGCTGCCAGCAGCTTCTCCAGGCTTGAGGATGGCAATGCCAAGCCAGTGGTGGCATAGCTAGCACAAGGCTGGCTTGGCCCTGCCCTCCACAAACCTGGAGCAGCTGCTGGGAGTGCCGAAGCCGGGGGAGGGGGCAGGGCTTGGCTCCACCCCCTCTGAGAAGCGCCCCATCCAGCTGGGATCGACCTCCTTCGGTCCCGGGATCGACTGGTTGATCGCGATCGACATCCTGGGCAACCCTGCTTTAGGATATTTTGCTCTGGAGAACAGTTGTGATGAGATCTTACAAATTCCTGACTTCTGGCTCTTTACTGGCCTTCTGGATTTACTCACTTACATTGAAGAGACCATTGTGTTTACATATATATGGGTTTGCTGGTTCGATCCATATAGCAAATAGAACCTTTCCTGTTCTGTTCATGTCCCACAAAGTCTCTGCCAAGCAAAGTCACTGCAGGCAGTTCACACTTTGATTCTGTCAGCCCTGAATTCAATAATCCCCTTAGCTGAGACTCCCAAGTAATTTCACTGGTTTAGTTCCTTAAATTAGACCAAATTATTTTACATTTTGTTATTTTGCATTTAAATCCCACTGTTCCTCCAGTGGGCTTGACATAGCACACATGACTCTTATTTTATCATAACAATAAATATGTTGGATGACCATCTGCCAGGGATGCTTTGAATGCAGTTTTCCTGCTTCTTGACAGGGGTTGGACTGGATGGCCACAGGTCTCCTCCAACTCTAGGTTTCTGTGATTCTATGTGAGGTAGGTTGTGCTGAGAGAAATGAAATGGCCCCAAAACATTATCAGAAAGGGAATGTGAACCATGGATCTCTCAAGTCCGAGATCAGCATTTAAAACAACACAGCACACGAGCTCTGTACTTCTTCCACTCATCTCCCCACTCAGAGTAGCCTCACCTCAGCTATGCTATTTGCCACAAGAGTATAAGCCTATGCACATGTGCATGCTTTCTATTTCCAAATATAATTCCTGTTGAGTTTAGTGGAAATTCCAGTCGCCGCTGGAGATCTCCTATCTTCTTTGCAAGCTTAAGACTGCAGAGCCACACATTCCTTTAATATAAACATAACACTGTGCTCTATGTCCTCCTGAAGTTTCTCAAATTCCAGTAAACTCTTTAATGTTTGTATCAGTAGGAATACTACCTAATGTTATGTTTCTAAACCTATAATAAGTCATGTTTTGTGAGGACACGAGAGAGCCTTCTTGGTGGCTGCTCCCAAGTTGTGGAATCCCCTTTCCTGGGAGATCTGTTTGACCCCCATCCACCTTTGTATTTCAGGAAGCATTTCTTTTATATTATGGAGTGGCAAATAAGACTCATGTTGGGAGAAAGGTGCGATATAAACTTACTTACTTCAACAACGGAGTGTGTCTACACTGTAGAATTAATGCTTGACACCACTTTCATTTACAATGCTATGGAATCCTGGAAACTGCCGTTTTACATGGCCTCACCAAACTCCAAATCCCAGGTTCCAAAGCATTGAGCCTTGGCAATTACAGTGGTGTCAAACTGCATTCATTCTAGAGTGTAGATCTACCCAAGACTTGCCTTGATTTTAACAGGATTGAGACACTGCTCAGCCCAACTGGTAATATTTGTGTGTGTGTGTGTGTGTGGTTCATTTACAGATGCTGGGATTAGCACAGGGATGTTTTGACCAAACGATCCCATATACCAAGCAGAGGAATCAATTTGGGAAAAGCATATTTGAATTTCAGGTATTGATTGGTACATTCTGTGAAATGTGTCTAACCATAAAGAAGAAATGTTTAGTACAGGCGGCTTGTTATCACTAAAACATTGTAGGTGCCTCACAGCTATCTATTGCTAGTCACATTCAAATAGTATACTATGGAGAAGTGACCGTTACCGCTGACCATTTGACCACTGTAGCACTGCTGCCACCTATTGTGGAGATTTAATGTGTGAGGGATACTACTGATTGTGGACATCTCCCTATTGGACTAAGGAGATCCCCTGGATGTTTTCACTGCCACCAAGTCCCCAAAGGACTATTATCAAACCAGAGAGGCTTGTATTTTTTAAAAGAACAATAACTCAGTTTATTTGATGACAAAGTTGCAAGTGTGATGGTTTCAGAGGCACAAAAGCTTAGTTGGTTACAAAATATAGTTGTTCACTGGCTTCCTATTGAGTACCGGATTGCCTTCAAGGTGCTGGTTTTAACCTTTAGGGCCTTGCACGGTCTAGGGCCTGTGTACCTGAGGGACCGCCTTACCCCGTACGTTCCCCCGAGATCACTGCGCTCGGAAGAGCAAAATCTGCTGGTTATACCATCGTCCCGCTCCTGTCACCTGTCCATTACAAGACAGAGAGCTTTCTCTGCGGCGGCTCCAGTACTCTGGAATTCGCTCCCTGAACATATCCGAGCGGTCCCTGAACTTCTCCCTTTCCGAAGGGAATGTAAGACGGCCCTCTTCAGATTAGCGTTTGGGTAATCCCAAATTCATTCTGGTCCGTCTCGCCTCAGTCAAGAAATCATAGTCTTGTATCACCATGGCTGCATATTGTGCTTTTACTGTATGTTTTATGATATGTTTTATGATATGTTTTTATTGCCATATTGTATGTTTTATTGTATGTTTGCATTTTGTGATCCGCCCCGAGCCTGCTGGGAGGAGCGGAATATAAAACCGAATAATAAATAAATAAATAATAAATAAATATAAGATGTTACAAAATTATGCAGTAGTATTTAAACTTTTAACTTGTTCCTGAATCTTAGGTCTTATAACTGTCAGTTACTTCTTGTAGTCAGTACCACTAGTTCCTCAACTAGTTTACACCAGGCCTTTACTGCCTTTTCCAGCCTTCAGGCTTTCCAGATTGACTAAACCAGCTCAATCTCAGAACTGCTTCTGCTTCACAGTTCTAACCCCTGACTACTCCTAACTGACGTTTTAAACCTCTCTTTAACTGCCAAAACCCAACTGTTATCTGCAACCGCCAATTCTCAACTGTCCAATTTTCAAACCTCTACTCGGCTGCAGTTATTTAGCTCCTCCCACTGGTTACCATGGTTACTCACCAGCAGGTTCTATTCTAAGCGAGAGAAACTGAGCCTTATAAATGGCAGCACAGTTTCCCAACCAAACTAGATACGCTTTAAGCATCTCATATACATTTCTATCAATATTATACCTGTAATTAAAAATAAACACTTCACCACATATACCACTAGAAATAGTACAACAAAACCCAAGCAACAATACAGTTAACAACCATAACATCACTTTAATACTTACTATATTGTCCTGTTAATGAATTTTGGGAAGTCCTGCCTAGAAGTCAGGACCACTGAATTTACGTCTGGGTGAATATGCAAAAGATCAAAATGCCACTTACTCGTAAGATCAAGATCTTGGTATGTTATTGTCACTCAAGGAAAAGTTGTTAAATTTGTCTTGTCATTTGTGTTATTTGTGGACCTTGTTCCTCCCAAAGGGAATGCAACATCAGATTGCTCAGGTGGCCACACAGATCGAAGCCGCAAGATTGTTGACCTATAACGCAGCCCGCCTTGCAGAAACAGGAAAACCTTTTATAAAGGAGGCAAGCATGGCCAAGTATTATACAGCTGAGGTAAAGGGGTCTTGTTCTGTTTTTGTTTTCTTCATTCTGGAGCACAATGAAGGGAAGCTTGACTTTGACATTTACTTTGTGCATCTTTAAATATAGTTTTCTCCAGCATGAAAATAAAATTCTTAATAACTGAAAAAATATTTCTACATTAAAGGGTATATTGGCTTGGATTCAAAAGGCTGGTTTAGACATTGCTAATGAGTTTTTGACTTGGAACCCTTCCCATGCTGTGTGTTAAGGGGGACAAGTGGTTTGTTACCATTTGAGAGAGAGAAAAGAGCTACAAAGTACCATATTTTCCGTGTATAAGACGACTGGGTGTATAAGATGACCCCCAACTTTTCCAGTTAAAATATAGAGTTTGGGATATACTCGCCGTATAAGACGACCCCTTTTCCAACACACACCAAATAAAAATTTTAAAAGCATCAGATTTGATTTCAGTATGGTAATTTTCCTATTACTGTACCTCCTCTGCCTCTCAGATCTCGCACCTGCACACCTGCACCGCTTCACTGTTCATTTCTCACCCTAAGATCTTCAGGAGCGAGATCTTAGGGCAGAGGAGGAGGTATGGTAATAGGATACTAGGGCAGGCCAGTGTTTTTCTGGGCCCAGAGCCATTCTATCTCTTTTTTCCATACCCTGGGCACCCCAGACGCTCCACCCCTCACTTACATCTTCCCGGTGAGGCGCCCCTTCACCTCGCCATCGGGACCGCATTAAGTCCACGAATCCTGATGAATGGATTTTCTTCTACCGCACTTGTACAGTCTCTGCAGTCCACCTCTACAACATTGTTATTACTCAATTGTCCGTCCGCTGCTCCACATCAGCCAAACGCCTGGTCCCAAAGCCACGTTTTAAATTTTTTTTCTAAAGGAAAGGTGGGAAGAACTTGCTGGGGAGTGAGTTCCACAGGCGAGGGGCCACCACCGAGAAGGCCCTGTCCCACATCCCCACCAAACGTATTTGCGATGAAGGTGGGATCGAGAGCAGGCCCTCCCCGGAAGATTGTAAATTTCGAGGTGGGCCACTGCCATTTTTGAGCTCCCCCCACCATATGCACAATTTCTAGCACACATAACCACTTTGTGTAATTGCTGAAGCTGGTCATCATATTCAGTGAGCATGTCTTTTGTTGTGGGGTTTGTTTGTTTTTTTTGCTATTTGTTATTTGCACAACCAAATTAAAATAATTTGCATCATGCCTGCTATCTATTCTGTAGGTTGCAACTCTAACAACAAGTAAATGTATTGAATGGATGGGTGGAGTTGGCTTCACAAAAGATTATCCTATTGAGAAATATTACAGGGACTGTAAAGTTGGTAAGTAAAGTTGGGTTTGTTGTCTGCTGTCTCAAGATTTGTTAAATAACACTATGTAACAAAATCTGGAAAAGAAAGTCTGATCCTGGTTTGAAAGTTTTGTTTCCTGTTTAATTGTGCGGAAGTAAGTTTGAAAGTAGTTGTTATACTCCAGAAACTTCGTTTTTGTGGCTGCTACAAACTATGTTGAATTGGTTGAGACTCTATGAGATATTTGTTGAAAAAAATATAACAAAATGTGCTACAGGATATCGCGCTAAAACAAAGTTTTGGCAGTTTAATAAATGCTTTCCATGTTTTTTAATGATAGAACCAATTAGGAAATGACGTTTATAACCCAGGAAAAAATGTGTTACATAGTGTAATCAAAAAGCTTTCAGCATTGTCTTATTTCCAGCAAAAGTTTTTCAATATCAAATATGTAAGGCTATGAAAGTTAGCTTGTTAGTCAGTTTTTAGAAACTTAACTAAACATCAGGTTCTTGGTCTTTACAGTGTTCCCTCACTTATTGCGGGGGTTACGTTCCAGGACCTCCCGCAATAAGTGAAAAACCATGCTGTAGGGACGCTCTATTTATTTTTATATGTATACATTATTTTAGTAGTTATACACTATTTTAAGTCTTAAAATAAAGTGAAGGAAAGGCCCTTCAAGGCTGGAGGGAGAGAGGGAGGAGGAAAAGCGCCTTGGAGAGCGGCAGTGGCATAACCCCACAAAACAGAGAAAATATATTTTAAATCAATATTTTTGAAATCCGTGCAACAGTGAGTCCGGAATAAGGGAACCACAAAGTAGCGAGGGAACACTGTATCCCAGTTTAAGGCCTTCTGGCAAATTGATTACATACTGTATTTTGTTGATTTCCCAGAATTAGAATCTAGATGAAATACAGAGTTGTTCATTGCACATAATGATTCCACAGATATGGGGGTCAGACCGTATATCTCATTGCTGAAATAGATGTACTTATCCAATATTCATGAAATTAGCACTTAAATCTGAATATGATGTGAAACAGAGTTCATGAAAACTCTTTTAGAAATACAAGGGGTTTTTTTATGAACCTTTACATTTTCCATTAATGATAAAACTTCATGCCCACCTTCAGAGTCTGTGTGCTACGGTCAATATAGACAAAAATGACTGTATAGAATTTTTAATGCTACTTTGTGGCACATTGTAGGATTTTTCACTCAGCTTAGATTACATATTGAACCTTTTCTTCATGATAGAGTGTTTACTGAAAAGGGCTTTATATGTTTCCTTGATTCATTTGTCCCCTTCATGATTTGTTTCAGGCACCATATATGAAGGAACTTCAAATATCCAGTTGAACACCATCGCAAAATGCATTGCTCCAGAATACTGAAAATTCAAGAGATTTAATGACTGTTACAACAATTGTTTCACAGAAAGCTTGAAAAAGCTTGCCTTAAGTGGTGGTATCATAGAGTGTATCTCTATCTCCTTTTTCTAATTGTTTTTAGCACTTAAATGCCCAAATTGTGGCTATTTTATATCCGTGAGTAAGATTGCAGTGGACTGGATTGGTCACCAGCAATGACTTATATACTTCCTTCAGATATAATACAAGAAAAGATGATTCATACCTATCACTTTAAAAAAAATCAACTGCTTTTGAACGCACATGCTAGAAGACTACAGAATGAATAACTTTGCTTGATTCTTGCTTGGTGAAATTTACCAAAGCTACTTTGCTATATTATATGTTTTCTTGAAACTTTGAATTGAATCTGCTTGAATGTGAGTTTCTTATCCAGATAAATGCGCAAAAAATTAAATGTGAATTTATGATAAAGCTTAAGTGTCTCTTATCAAAATGCTTGGCACAAGATGTGTTCTGTATTTCTGATTTCTTTTTCAATAGTGGCACATACGTAATGAGATATATTGAAGTTGGAACCTAAGTTCAAACATGAAATTCAATTATGTTTCACGTACATCTTATATACATTGTCTTTAAGGCAATTTTGTATACAATATTTTAATATTGCTGTGGATGAAATGGAGCTTGTGAACACTGAACCATCAGAAAGCAAAGGTGAATCATCAGAAAGCAAATCTCAGACACCCATATTGACAACTTTTGGTTGTAGAATTCCAGATAAAGAACACTCAACCTGTAGAGAGCATGGTGTCAAATCACCCATACAATAAATATCTGAAATTCTGTTCATACAAGAGTGATAACCTTTATTTATTTATTTATTTAAAGCCTTTGTACCCCGACCTTCTCACCTCTATCGAGGGACTCAGACCGGCATTACAGCAAAAATTCAATGCTATACAGTTTAAAAACAATGACAACAACATATTAAAATACATAAAAATCCCAGCATAAAACCACATCGCCACTAAAACAATTCCCCTCGATCTGTAAACATGGTCATTCATTCAGATAATAGCCAATCTCCGACTATTCTGGGAAGGCCTGGTTCCACATCCAAGTCTTCACCAGCCTCCTAAAGGACAACAGGTTTGGGCAAACCTAGCATCACTTGGGAGAGAGTTCCACAGCCGAGGGGCGACCACAGAGAAGGCCCTGTCTCTCGTCCCCACCAGTCGCGCTTGCAAAGCTGGCGGTATCGAGAGCAGGGCCTCTCCGGAGGATCTTAATGTCCTTGATGGTTCATAGGGGAGAATTCGTTCGGACAAGTAAACTTTAGTAGTGTTCAAAGCATTCTGCAACATTTGGAAGATCAGTAGACTAAGTCATATAAATAGTACTAAAAAACACTTTTTTGGAGAGAAGGATTACATTTTTCCCATGAAAATAACCGCTAGATTGCCACTCCCATCAATGTCAGGTCTCGCCAGACTTCAGCTCTCATGAGCCCCTATCAGCCAGTGGGGGAGGATGCTGTGAGATGAAGTATAGCAGATCCAGAGAGCCATGTGATTCCCATTCACAATCAATGCTGTGGCTCTTTTAATCAGTCGGGAAAGCTCAGCCTTCTTGTTGGGTTGCAACTCCTATCATCCTCATCCTGCGTAGTTGAAACTCTGCCATGAAGGATATGTGTACCAAGTTTTGTGCAAATCAATCAAGCCATGTGAGAGCCTTTGTCTTTCTATAGAGGTGGTTGAGTTTTGAGGAAACTAACTGATGCAGTGCCTTTCATATGGCATTGTTGATATTAATTATGCTTTCCATAGCCAACAAAAGCATAGTGTTTTATGCAGTTCTCATTGCTGAAGATCAATAAATCATTTGCTTATGAATACTATTAACTTAGGTGCATCAAGCTGTTACCAATGTTCACTGAAATACATACGAAATAGGATATTGTAGCAGTGTAAATTACGAAGGTTATCCTAAAAGTAAGATTGCAAGATTTTTTTAAAATAGAAAGAAGGAATATATTTTTTTATAAAACTTACATGGATTGTAGCATAGGTAGTACATTATTTTTCCACATAATCACCCTTCAGTTCAATATATTTTGTCATCTGTGGGACAAGTTTTCCTCTGCTTTTTTCAGCCAGTTCATCACTTCAATTTTCACCTTGTCATCATCAGAAAAGTGTTTTCTACCAAGGTGTTCCTTCAATTTAGTGAACAGGTGATAGTCACCGACTGCAAGACCGGGGCTTAAAATGTCCCAGTTGAATGAAGTCAGCAACTCTTGTTTTGCATGAGCGGTGTTGTAGTGAAGGACACGCATTGTAGTGAAGGAGACAGACTCTCGCTGTCAGCACTCCACAGCGTTTGTTTTGGATGGCTCTGCGAAGTTTCTTCATGGTCTCACAATATATTCTGTACCCATTTTGTCACTTGCTGTCTTGACATCTCTATAAACTGAAACGATTTTGTGATGAATCGCGATGGCATTAATGCCCTTAGCACTTAGGTAGCGTGAACTTCGCAGTTGGACAGAAACAGGATGAGGGTGCTCATCTCTAACCTTCACCACAATGCCCATCGATGAGCTACTGACGACTGGCACTGCTCGTTCGCTTCCGCTGGCTTCCTGCTATATGGCAGTGATAGCAACTTCCCCCGCAAAAATTCCCCACAAGAGCTACGTGCCTTGTAACCTTACTTTCCTGATAACCCTCGTATATGCCAGCTGCTGGAAAGGGTTTTTTAAGCTCCAAAATATTTGTAGATAAGATTATTTAGAGATTGATACAGCAGTCCCCAAGTTACTAACATCCAACTTACATATGATTCCTCTTACAAAAAGGAGGTGAAATGACAGGAAGTGAGAGAAATCTATTCCTAAGAAGGGAAACTTGATCACTAATCCTTGTTTCCATGACACCCCCATATTTTCAAAATCCAATTATCACAGGGACAAATCTGAACAAGGGAACTGGGGAAAATGGTCTGGAATTACACTTTAAAATGCCTGGTTTGATTTACATACAAATTCAACTTAACAAACATGGGGAACCTATCCTGTTTTTAACCCGGGGGCTGCC
Source organism: Anolis apletophallus (assembly GCA_030556195.1). Taxonomy (NCBI): domain Eukaryota; kingdom Metazoa; phylum Chordata; class Lepidosauria; order Squamata; family Anolidae; genus Anolis; species Anolis apletophallus. The sequence goes on from JARBWK010000010.1 coordinate 93,112,245, forward strand.
TGTACTTAGATGTGCAGCATTAAGACATAGGAATGCAGAATACTGTGTGTCACAATCTCGGTATGCAGAAATGTTACCTATATGTTTGCTACTAAAGTCAGTGGGTCTATATTGGCTTCTGTCTATATTTGCTTATAGATGCCTTTTTAATTTTTGTATTTCAGTCCTTTTTTTCCTGTACCAGTAGGCATACCCTGTTTTAACTATGCCATAATTGAAATTTCAGCACATCGAGGAATTTCTGTTGTTATGTTGCACATTGCTTCTTTTTCTATCATTGCATTTGTAGGATACTCATTTAAGAAATATTCCTTTAATAGTAAATATTGATGTCACAGGTTGAAGAAATTAGTAATTTAATTTGCATACAAGAGTCCTGTACAACCAAGAGGGAATATTAGTCATCCCGAGACTCTTTTGTTTAGAGCAGACCTGGGCAACCTCCGGCCCGCGGGCCAGATGCGGACCGCCAGCCGATTCTGTCCAACCCGGGGAGAAGGGCGTTGGTGGTGAGGCCAAGAGGAAGGGGTGCCGCTGCTACCACCCAACGCTGTGGGGCCTGCGTTGGCAGACAGCCTGCCACTCCAGAGAACAATCGGAGGAGCGGCGGCTTTGGAGTGCCTGCCATCCCAGGAGGCGATCCGGGCCTGCAGCGGGAGCAGTCGGCAACCTGCGGCGGCTGATAGCCCTGGCGACCCGGAAGACTTGATTGTCTTCCGGGTCGCCAGGGCAATCAGCCGGCTCAGGTCGCCGACTGCTCCTGCTGCAGGCCCAGATCGCTCCCGGGATGGCAGGCACTCCAAAGCCGGGATGACAGGCACTCTATGGCAGGGTGATCAGCTGGGGAACGGCTGGGGGCAAGAGCGGGCGGAGGCCTGCAGCCTCCGATCGTCCTCTGCTCTGCTGCGGCTGGGTCCGCTTTGTCATCCTCTGGGCTGGGGACATTGGGCCATTCCATCTTGGGATCCTTCCTCTTGAGGATGTCAGCCTCTATCTTGGTTCGCACCTTGTCTTCTTGAATTTCATTTCATTTTATTTTAGTGGTTTTTATTATTATTTTATAATAATTTTATTATAATAATATAATATAATGTTATATTATAATTTCAATATATTATGTGTATATATACTATAATATAATAATTATGATATTAATACTAATAATATATGAATTTCTATATATAGTAATATGTTAATATTAATGATGTGTAATATATAGTAAATAAATAAATAATGTAGATTAGAATGTAGTTCAGCCTTTAGGTGCGGCCCTCCATAATATTTTTTGGCTCTCGTGTGGCCCCTTGGAAAGAATAATTGCCCACCCCTGGTTTAGAGCTTTACAGGGAGAGGAAACCATTCTGTTTAGAGGTATTCGTGCAGATATGCTTTTTTGTACTAGTAGAACATGTCCCAACCTTGTGAGATTTGCTGTTGTTAAATCAGAAGTAATATTCGACCTTCTAAAGAACATATTGCTGGTCAAGTGCCTGTTCTAGAAGAGAGAGAAAGAGTAGAGCTCTTGTACATTAAATTCTCCCAGCCTTCTGCTCTGAGAGACAAAGATGTTGCTTCTCTCTTTGGATGTTCTTTCAGGAACAAAAGAATCCAGGGACAGTGGAAGGGAGATAGTATGTAAGGATGTACAGTGTGTAATATAGCAAGCTCATTAGGTTTTTGGTTTCCAGGCTGCATAGAAGAACTGAGCGCAGAGGTGAGAAACAACTTTGAAATGCAATTTGTATAATTTTGAAAGTTGTGTCTGTCTGGTGTGTAGCTCCCAGGCTCCTTTATAAGAAAACGGGGGAGTATCTCAGGTGGATCTGTATTTATTAGAGCTAGAAGTGAATTTAGGTATGGCATGAGGGAATTGCACGTGAATAGAAACCAATCTGAGTAGATTTAGGCACACTCACTTGGAATTATCACTATATTCTGCAGCTCTTATGGCTTTTTTGAGCATCATAGAATCATGGAGTTGGAAAAGACCTTGTGGGCTATCCAGTCCAACCCCCAAAAGATGGCCATCCAGCCTCTGTTTAAAAGCCTTCAAAGAAGGAGCCTCCACCCCACTCCTGGGCAGAGAGTTCCACTGCTGAACAGCTCACCGTTAGGAAGTTCTTCCTAATGTTCAGATGAAATCTCCTTTCCTGTAGTTGGAAGCCATTGTTCCACATCCTAATCTCCAGGGCAGCAGAAAACAACAACAACAATAATAATCTTTATTTATACCCTGCCACCATTTCCCCCAACAGGGACTTGGGGTGACTTACATGGGGCCAAGCCCAAACAACAGAGTACAGCAAAATAAAAACCAAATACACTAAGCAACAAATAGCAACATCATAGTTACATAACAACACAGGAATACATTGAGCAGTATAAAATTACAATAAACACAATCACAAAGACAATGGGCGGGCCGCATGTACAGGCTAAAACGTTAAAAACTCTGGTGAGTTAAGAAGGAACAGGTTATTTGTAAAGGAGAGATCAAGAAAAGGGGTTGTAGAATCAAACTTTCCCTGAGGTGGGGGATGGGGATGTATACTCCAGTGACAGAAATGTTGGGGGAAACAGTAGTGTGAAGTGGTATGCCTACTCACCAAAGGCGCAGTGGAAGAGCCAGGTTTTAAGGTTCTTTTAAAAGGTTTCTAAAGTAAGGTTTCTAAACAAGCTTGCTCCCTCCTCATGACTTCCCCTCACATGTTTATACATGGTGGCCTTCTCTTCTGCAGGCTAAACATTCCCAGCTCTTTAAGCCGCTCCTCATAGGGGTTGCTCTCCAAACCCTTGATCATTTTAGTCACCCTCCTCTGGACACATTCCAGCTTGTCAACATCTCCCTTAAATTGCGTGGCCCAGAATTGGACACAGTATTCCAGGTGTGATCTGACCATAATCTTTCTTGTTCCAAGCTGCTGATCATTAGGATGAATTAATATAAAGGGTAAAGGAATGTTTTCATCCACAAATAACCATTAGCCCATGGGAACAATCAGAGTCTTCAGATAATGGTGAGTAGTACGGTTCTGCCCCAGCTTACTTGTCCACTTCAAAGAAGAAGAGGAGGAAGTTGAGTGGGAAGATGAATGTTGAAGTGTTGGCAGGGCTTTTCTGTTACTTGACCCAGAGGAGCCTTTGATTGCCGTAGATGTGGAAGGTCAACGTATAAAGTTCTTCTTCCTCCTGCAAGGCAGCAGCCATAACAGTACTAAAGCGGGTTTTGGTACTTTTCCGTGCAAAAAGTACAGTCAGAGAGTGATGCTACATGCGTGTTTAGCTTTGAAATGCGTGTTCTTGTGCCAAGAATCGGACTGGCACTTGCAAAATGAGAATAACACTGTGATTGAAGTATTTTAAAACACCCTGTGCCTAACTTGAGATAACATAGGCTAGATGGGTGCAAACAGTACACATTGTGCTAATGGGAGAGCTTAATTTAGAGAACATCAGAGGCTCAAGATTGATAGCTGTACTGTGAGAAAGGACTAACATATAAATGGTTATTGTTCTCATGAACCAGGAATGGCGATAAATGTTGCCCCTGTGGTGGTAGAGATAAGAACTGGTCAGCTTCCCGTGAGAAAGGCCCAATACCCGATAAGTAGAGATGCTGTGGAAGGAATCCAAGGGGAGTTGCAAAGATTATTACATCATGGGATAATTGTCCATTGTGAGTCAGCTTGGAATTCAGCCATCCTTCCTGTTCGGAAATCAGATGGAAAGTATCGCATAGTGCAAGACCTTAGAGCTGTCAATCAAGCTACAGTGACATTAACCCCTGTTGTTCAAAATCCATATATAATGATGAGCCTAATACCAAGCACAGCTGCTTGGTTCTCTGTATTAGACCTACGTGATGCATTCTTCTGCATTAGGCTAGCTCCTATCTCACAACCCATCTTTGCCTTCCAATGGGAGACCCCAAAGGGAGGGCGAAGACGCCAGACAACATGGTGTAGACTTCCGCAAGGTTATAAGAATTCCCCTACCATTTTTGGTCAGGCCTTAGCTCAGGACTTGTCAGAATTTGAAATTCCAGAGACTGAAGGTGTTTGGCTTCAATATGTAGATGACCTGTTGGTCGGCACAAAGACTAAAGAGGGGTGTGAGCATTACACTCTAGAACTGTTGAAAGTGTTGGAGGAGAAAGGGTACAAAGTGTCTAAGAAGAAAGCACAGTTGTGTCAAGAGAAAGTTAAATACTTAGGCTTTGGCCTGACCCAGGGGAGTAAAGTGTTGGAAGTTGAAAGGAAGGAAGTCATTTGTGCCATTCCAACCCCCAAAGACAGAAGACAGACCAGAGAGTTTCTAGGAACCACTTCTTATGTAAGACATTGGATTCCTAACTATGCTGTCATTGCAAAGCCACTGTATCAAGCCACCAGAGGAAGTAATAAGGATCCTTTTGAGTGGACAGAAAGTTGTGACCAAGCTTTCCAGACGCTGAAGGAAGCTGTAATCTCCCCACCTGCGCTGGGCCTGCCAGACTTAGACAAGCAATTCTATCTCTTTGCTGCAGAAAGAGATGGGACTGCTATAGGGGTTTTGACACAGTATTTAGGTACATGGCAACGCCCTGTAGCCTATTTGTCCAAGCAGTTAGACACAGTAGCCAGGGGGCTTCCCCCTTGTTTGAGGGCTGTTGCAGCTGCGGTGGATTTAATCAGAGAAGCCACCAAGCTCACTCTAGGGAAAGCACTCACAGTGAGGGTCCCCCATCA